>JAXGGA010016996.1:0-25375 GCA_038373865.1 Uloborus plumipes | reverse complement strand
GTTGTTTTTACAGTATAATACAGCAATTTTTAGAGTAATAAACTGTAAAATTGCTCATTTTACAGTTTGTTACCGGGAATTTTACAGTTTTAAACTAGAGCCTCTGTTTCCAATATTATACTGCTGTTTTGACAATACAATACAGCTAAATTTTATGGCAATAAACTGTAAAATTGCTTACTTTACAGTAAAATTGCTAGTTTTACAGTTTATTACTGTTCATTTTAGTTCTAAATCGTAACCTCAACTGCCAGACTTATGCCCTAAAAACAACAGTTCGTGTTTTGCAGTGTATAGTACCCAATGTTAGATGAAACTCTCTACGATTTTGGGGTAAGAAGAAAGGTTAGCTCTGGCAGGTACTGCTACACAGCACAATTTTAAAAAGAAAATTCAGTGAAAGCGTGCTTTCGGTTGTGCTTTGACTAAATTGTATTCAAAGTACTTTCTCACTGAGTCAGTTAATTATGTTTCAAAAAACAATATTTATTCAGTCGCCAACAACATAAGTTGCAATACGTGTCGCGATTAATTATTTGAACAACTTTATATTACAGATCACAATCGTATGCATGCCAGTGATGTCTTACATGGAGTATATTTTCTAATTTCGCAACCAATCCCAGGATTCTGCCAAGTATCTTCGGAGTCAACCGATTCGCCACTGCACAGAACACTCAGTAAGTATGCATTAATTTATTCTGTTTAATTTAGTTCGTGAAAGAAAAGGCGTGTTCAGTAAAATGGTAGAATTACAGTAACCGAGTCGCACTGGCGCAATTTTTCAAAAACAGCCAAAGTTGGCAACTACGACTCCAAAGTAAGGTTTTTTCTTTCCCAAGTAAGGTCGCGGTTTCCCCCGCGTTAATAAGAAAACAATCTATTAAAAAAAACTTTTTCAAGTACAAAACGATGTGATATGTATATGATAAATATATAGTAAAAAATTACACGGGGAAAAGCAAAAATAAAAGAACCTTTGGAAAAAATATTAGTAAGACTCCCACTCTTATAAAATATGAATAGATATAATATTATTTTATATAAAGAACGTATTTCTAAGTGTTTCTGTACACACGATACTTTTAGTTTTATTTTCGTTTGGAAGTAGAACGTTCTGGTTTTCTCCTCCAGCGCTATTGTCGGCCAGCCCCTTTACACACAGTTGCCAAAACAGTACTTTTAATGAACGCCATCTCATAAGAAGAGTGGAAACTAATCCGCTCCTTGTTTTCGACCATTATTAGTTTTAAACTATTATAATAACTCCTCTTATATAGCGTAATGCTATATAGCCTAAAGCCATCCTTCTAAAATGTACTATTCAACACAAAAAGAATTTTTCAATTTGAACCCCTAGTTCCTGAGATTAGCACGTTCAAACAATCAATCAAACTTTTCAGCTTTATATTATTAGTACAGAATTAATTATCTTTTACATTTCAGTACAGCGGTATTTCTATTTTCCTTTTTGGTGCTCATCCCTTAAAGCATTTTGAGATATCAGTGTACAGTTTTAAAATGACTGAGAAGCATTTCAGACGAGAAGTTGTTTTTTTTTTATATATAGAGAGAAAAATAATAGTGTATTTAGAAGTGCTAGAAACACTTTTGGAAAGATTAATCCATGATAAGCAATACTTCGATAACCACTGCCCAACAAGTTCCACTTCATTGTTTTAAAAAACCTTTTTAGTGAGCTCATAACATCCTCGGCACTTGAAAATCATTGAGAAGGAGTTTTTAATACGCTTTTATTAGTTTCATTTATGGGTTTGTCAGTATGTATGTAACTCTGAATAAAAGATAAAATTCACGTTCTTTAGAAAAATAAAAGTAGAACGCAATCTAAAATACGGCGAACCTTCCGAGTACCTAGGGTACCTTTACCTCGGAGGTCTGTAATTGGGTGAAATGAGCATGAGTTTACTTGGAAACCAATGACGAGCTGGCATTTGTCAGAAGTTTTAAAAAATTTAAAAATGAAGAAAAACATAATTACTTAAAATAGTTAAAAGGGGGTACTTAAAGTGTGAAAAGTATGAAGTACAGTCTTTTTTTTCTGCAAGGTCAAAAACCAAGCGTTTTTAAGTTTTGAAAAATATCAAAAATTTAGTACAAATATACATAAAAACAATTAAAAAGTACGGAGCCATAAAAAAGGGAGTAGCAAAGGTTGTGGAGGATGTTAGTCCTAGCCAGGAGAAATCCCTACTCGCAAAGAGGCAGCTCCCAGCGGCGAGCCGCGGAAAGTGCCGTGCGTTTCTTATCTCAACAAGTCACGGGGCCGGCGATGGTTAGCTGGATCAGCCGGGTCGTAGGACGGAAGGCTATATATTTCATACTATTATTAATACTAAAGGCTAAATTATATTATTACACGTTGATGTAGTAACTCTGAATAAAAGATAAAATTCACGTTCTTTGCAAATATAAAAGTAATATATTTAGTACTATTATTAATACTAAAGGCTAAAATATATTATATAAACTATATTACTATATTACATGTTGACGCGTTATAAGTGCATCCAAAAGCGTATTTTTTAGTTTTGTTAAACTAATATAAATATTATTTCTAACCATCCTTTTTGCAGGTGGTCGCGAAGCTCAGGAGAGGTGGCCCCAGTCGAGGCAAGGCACCGTTGACCAGGTGCGGTCATTCATCGACGACGACGACGATGACGATGAAGACGATGACGAGGAGGAACGGGACGTCTATGGCGTCATGGGTGCCAACTTCCCGGCCCTGGAGATCATGGCCCTGTACGCGGCGGCGGCAATGCACGACTACGACCATCCGGGAAGAACGAACGCTTTCCTCGTCGCTACGTTTTCACCTCAGGTAGGGTAACGGCACCGGTCACAGGCATGCTTAAGACGTCAGGGCCGTGGTGGTCCGATCGGTAAGGCATCGGACTCGTGTCCGGAGGGGCCCAGGTTCGATCCCAGCCGATCAAAGATCCACCGTCTTGATTAATGGTGGCTGGGAGGCGTTAAAAATGTCGTGGTCACAAAGTCCTCCAAGTGAAACGATACCTCTGGGGGTGCTGGGCCTAGGGTTTGCTCGAATCTAGGTTCTGGTTCAAAATTAAGAACAGAGCGCTCTTCAGGGCCCTATCCCGGTTAAACCACGAAGCTGTGGTAGGTACGGGGGACCCTGGAGTGTGAAATGAATGAAATGCTTAAGACGTCGTTATCAGGGTGACTCAATTTTCTAAGCCATTTGAAGTATTTAGTCATTTTTAACTATTTTTCTCGCATGCAGCAGCATCTCACCTAACGTTTGGCTGCTTCTAGATCACTTCAATAAGTTAATTCCATTTTTATTTGCTCAATTCTGAAGAAAAGTCTGACCCCTCAGTAGTACTGGGGACTTTCTTGATATTACCCAGGTACCGATTATCGCACGGACACCCGTAGCAAGGGGCGAGAAATTTTCTACAATGTATGTGGAACTGTTTTCAAGTTTTCTGGAAAACATCTCTTTTTGAAATGGGTGAATTTTCGAATAAATGTACTAAACAATAGGAATTATATATGTTATGGCTACTGTTATTAATTCGGTTTGTATTAATTATAACCAGTGGTAATTTTTAATAACGGGGTATACAAACAACCAACTATGACGTTGGTCATGACAGATATTGTTTAATCGATTGTTCAAACGGGCATGAAAAATTTAAAGTGCCTTAGATATGGAAAAGTAAAAGTCAGGCTCTGTGCTTAACAAAAAGAGTTTCTGACACATCTCTATGCTTAATTAATTTATATCATTGCATCAATTTTTCTGCCGCAAAGTCTAGCACTTCTTACGATTATTTATTCAATTTGTTATAATTCTGTTTTCCGTAACTCAAGTTTCCCTCTACTTATTTGCTTCGCATACATATTCCTTATTACTTTTCCCCCTCCAGGCCGTACTGTATAACGACCGCTCGGTGCTGGAGAACCACCACGCGGCCGCAGCTTGGAGCGTCTTCCTGTCCGACCAGCAGTACAACTGGTTGCGCCACCTGGATGCGGCAGAGTTTAAACGGTTCCGCTTCCTAGTCATCGAGTGCATCCTGGCCACCGATCTCAAAAGACATTTCGATATACTCGCCGAATTCAGTACCAAGGTAACTAACTAACCGTCAGAAAACTCATTGTTTCAAGAGAGAAAAGCCCTTTCTCCTCTTTTACTTGCTGTTGGAGGTCTCAGAAAAAGTTTAATAGCTCCATTTAAAATGGCCGTACTGGCCTGATCGGTAAATCATCGACTCGTAACAGGAGGGTTCCGCCATAGATTCCCGGTTTGATCGCAGCCGGTCGGAGATCTACCGTGTTCACTGATGGTAACTGGAGCATGGTAAATGTGTTCGTAGTCTCTAAGTTATCTCTCCAAATCAATACCTCTGGACGTACATGATCACGGATTGTTTGGTTCCTGGTCCGGATCCAAAAAACAGAGCGCTCTTCAGGGCCCCATCCAGGCAGTTTAACTACACTAGTGGTAGGTACGGAGAAGCTTGGAGTACGTGAGTGAGTGGGCCCCATTTAAAACACGAATAAATTCAACTCTTTACAGTGTGTTAATCATTGATCGAGGCCCCATCAAAAATAGAACTAGTCCTGCTAGCACAATGTGTCAAGGCAAAGTTTTAACAGTCACAAATTACTAAGAGACAGAATTACGCTATGACACATTTCTTACACGCTGCCCGTGACTTCACTATAAATCTCTGTTATATCAACACAACTGGTCGCAACAATGAATTTGCGATCAGTCTCTTCGTGATAGTTTGAAATTGCCACTCAAAAGTCATTTTGTGAAGTCACAGTGAACTGTCATTCGTTAGGTGCTGCAACTTGTTGATAATCAAACGATTGGGATCCTAATGTGACCGTCACGAAACGATAAAATTAAATTCGCATGTTAGTCACTGTGCTATCAAGAATATTTCTTTAAACAGTATGTCTGAATATTATAAAGAAACAATCTTTAGTCGAATATTTATCTGTAAAGAAATTTTTACGTCTTTCCCCATAGTTACATATTTGTTTTCAAGTAAAAAGTATCGAATATTGACACCACATTGCTGTATGACTATTGAGTAGCCTATATTTTTTAGTTGCCTAAAATAATTTACATTCAAATCTGGAAACCAAAATCTTACGATTTTAAAACATCCCTAATTATGCACTAAATGGTAGTAAAATGGTTGGGTTGGTTAGGGTAAGTGGGCCTCCTTTTTAGGACAGTTCGTTTTTAAAGCCTTATACAAAAGTTTTAAAGCAAAACAGCTTAAATTTGATGACTTATTTTATCTTGGACATTATTAATCAACACAAGTTCGGCATTATTTTCTAAAAAAGGCTTTAAATATTTTTAACTATCTTATTCTTTAAAAAATGACGTGGGGGACTCACTTAGGAAGGGGTAAGTGGGCCACCCTCCATTTATTTATATTTAAAGTGAGCATATTTTGGATAGGCTTTTGTGGGTCCTACCTAACAAAGTATGCAAAATTTTAGTAGGGAATATTTTTCTGTAAATGTATCCATTAATGAGATATCTACTTACATTTAAATGTGTATGACAGAAAATTATAAAACGTATTTTTTGCTTTAACACATAAATTAACTAGCCGGGTACCCGGCTCTGCCCAGGTTCATGCCGCGTAATATGTGTTTCAGTGAAACTCATTCATAGTTTTTTCAACATTAAAGTGCACATCTATATACATAAATGGCTACTTCTGTAAACAATGGCTATTTTTCTGTCTAAATAACTTAAAAAAACTGCATTACACACCCTAAATACAAATGCAAGCTACAAATAATGTTTAGGTAAATAGGAATTGTTATAAGCTTAGTATATTAAAATAAATATATATGTAAAGTATCAATCACACTGGAGTCAACCATTTCCAAATATTGCACGTTAAATAAGTCCCATTATTAGTCACAATCTTGTGACTCCATTTCTGAAAACTCAATTGGTAAAAACATCTGATGTGATTAAGAAATTTTTTTGACTATAAACACTTTCCATTTTCTATTTGTTGCCAAAATCAATTCCCTTTTTTTTACCCCGTTAGCGATTATTGGCACAGAGGAATATAAAAATCCTAAGAAAGTAATAAATTTCATACTTACTCCAGAGATGCCTTGGTTCAAAATTTTCATTGTGATTACTATAATTGTTGCTGCAAGGCAACAAATGTTTTCAACAATGGACTGAAATTTTAATCATTTAATGGGGAAATTACATAAAATTTACTGTTTTCCATAATAACTTTTTAAATTAAGTTTTTTAGAATTAAATTATAGCTTATCCTCCCTGTTACTGTAGCTATCTACGGTGAAAAAATGGTTAAAATCAGTCCAGTAGTTTGGAAGATTGCCCCGGACATACGCATACAAAAGTAGTCTTTTATGTATATACACTGGCGGAAAAAAAAATCCCAACACCAAGAAAAAATTGCCGTAGAGTAATGAAATTTGGGTAATGCAATTGTCTAGTTAACATGTTTAATTGATTAAATGTACAAGATCACTGGCTAATTTAAGCTCAAGAAAATGCTGTGCAAATGTGAAATTATGTTAATTTAGTAGAGGGTGTAACCTCCAGAATTTTGAAGGCAAGCCTGAAAGCGTGCATGCATTATGTCATACTGGTGCCGAATGTCACTTTGTAGTATGGAGTTCCATGCTTGTTGCACTTGTTGTGTCAATACTAGGACCGTCATTGCTGACTGTGGATGATGCTTGAGGTGCCGTCACATGATATCCCATACGTTATCAATTGGAGACATACCTGGTGATTTTTTAGGTCATGGTAACATGTCATCACTCTGTAGAGTATATTGCGTTACAGCAGCGATGTGAGGGCGAGCGTTATCCTGTTGGAAAACGCCCCCTTGAATGCTACTCATGAAGGGCTGTACTACTGGTTAAATTACCAGACTGACAACAAATTTTCAGTCAGTGACTTTGGGCTAACCACAAGAATGCCCCTGCTGTCGTAGGAAATTGCTCCAGAGACCATAACTCCAGGTGTGGGTCTCTTGTGTCTAGGCCGTAGACCGCTTGGATGCAGGCTGTCCCTTGGCCTCCTTCTGACCAATGTACAGCCACCACTGGCACTAAGGCAGAATCTGTTTTCATCAAAAATTACAACAGATCTCCACTCCGACCTCCAGTGAGCTCTGTCGTGGCACCACTGCTGTCGGAAAAGGCAATGGTTTGCAGTCAATGGAATACCGGCTACAGGCTGCCTGGCTTGGAGCTGTCCTTGAAGTAAACAGTTTCTTACCGTTCTTTGGGTCACAACGGTACCAACTGCAGCTCGAATGTCAGTCGCAGATGCAGTACGATGCGCCACAGCCGTACGCAAGATTCGGCGATCTTCCTTCTCAGTCGTGCCACGTGGCAGCTCGGAACTCGATCTTCTTGAGGTAGTACCATCCCTTGCCCATAGCTTCCAATAATCATGCATGGTGGAAACATTCCCACCCAAGTCTTTCTGCAATATCGCGAAATGAAAATCCACCTTCTCGTAGTCAAATTGTACGACCTCGTTTAAACTCGGTGAGCTGGTGATAATGGCTTCTTCGTCTTCTTAAAAGGTATTCCTGGCTAACATGAACGCAATTCGTCCAATTTCACGGAAAAATAATACACACGAGCTTCACAACACGCTTTTAAAACCAGCCTTATTTGCATGTTCTGAGTGACGCCAGCTGCGCCACACTTATGCGCGGAACACGAAATTTCAATCGATGTCATCTTTCAGTTGTATAAACACGCCTACCAAATTTCGTTTATCTAACACAAGTCTTTCTTGGTGTTGGGATTTTTTTTTCCGCCAGTGTAGATGTGGAATAAACATAATGGAGTCGATTAAGATCACTTTTGGTAAAATAGGAAAAATTATAGGTTGAAAAAAAATGGAAACACTTAACGGCAGCGTCTATTCCGATTTCCGCGAAATTTTCCGAGGGAGAAACATTATCATTCCATCCTCAGTTATAATTTTAAAATCACCTACATTAAACCAATAAAAAGTGTAGCTATTTCAATTCTTTCTATCAAATTTTGCAGCATTTTTTTCATTTGCATCATATTTTAAAATTGGACCTTCATAATACTTTATGGTTATCTTTAATGTAAGTTTCATAAATACATAGTTACCAGCTTTTGCAGTTTTTGTAGCTGAGCCAGCAATTTCTTCTAAGTCTCCATAATTATCTTTCATTTCATCGTAGAAATTGCTTCATCAAAACTTCTTTTCATTTTGAAATCGTCATTATTATGAGGGGGCCCACTTACACCATAGTGAGGGGACCCACTTCCCCTAATAGAGAAAAATTACTCGGTAAGTGGGACCCCTCCCCTTAAGCACTTATTAATAATACTTTGCATAAAAATTCTTATTGGAATGTGTACTTTAGGTTAAACTCTACAAGAAAACTTGATGAATGTAGAAAAAATAATAAAACCTAACATTGAAACACTTCTTTGAAAAATGTTGCTTGAACTCGCAAAAAACATTTTTTTGTCATAAATTATATGATCCAAAAAAAAAGTTCCATGAAACCCCCCCCCAAAAAAAGCAAAAACAATCACTGATGAAATTTGACATGATCAGTACAAAAAAAATATATATATATATATAAACCATACGCGCATTTAAGTTTTAAGGGGGTGACCCACTTACCCGAACCAACCCTAATTGGAATCGTCTCCAATTGTACTAAATGCATTTGAGTCTCTATAACTCAAAGTATCTTGGGACTATCTAAAAGTTTCGAGTTATTGGTAGTTGAAGTTATAGAAAGTTCTCATTGTCGTCGCAAGAGTTTGGGACTCAATGAAAACTTCGAGGCAAAGAAAAATTCGAGTAATAAAATTTCGAGAAATCGGAACTCGACTGTATTTACATAACTGGCGATGTCGCATTATACTTCAAAAATGCTCAAGGAGAAAATTATCAAGACCATATTTATTTAAAACTAGCTGCGTGGCCCGGCTTTGCACGGCCTAACTTAAAAATAAAAATTATGTCAAGTAACACGTGTCTAAAGAAGTCCCGATTGATTTCTAACTTAAAATTTTCCCCACATGCAGAAAAGCTGAAAAAACATAACTTTTTGAATCGATTTGAGCCTTGAACGCTTAATACGAAATGTGGAAATGATATTAGCAATTCCAGCTATCTGCAAGAGAGTTGAGTTGATACACCAAATACTCGATTGGATTGATGAAAGCCTTCGAAAATGGAGTTTTAAATTGAAATTACGAAGACAGAATCAGGTCTAAAATTGAAATAACAAAATAACTACCCATCGGATTTTGTTGAAACTGGTCTCTAAACCTTCTCAGTACCAAAAGGAACAAATGGTGAGAATTTCAACCAAATCTCCCGGGTAGTTTCTGAGATCTTAGGGAACACACACACACATATACCCATATACACATTTACCAACATTCATTTTTATAGATATAGATTATTCAGCTACACTTTATACATGGCTAACATTTACAGGGATTTTTTTACAGGCACACATTCATATTCTGCTTCCATCGTACAACAGCATAGCGAATATTCTGTCTGGTAATATAAGATTACGAATTGAAAAATAAGTATAACCGAACTTGTATTGACTTGTAGTGAGCATTTGATGCTTCTGTTTCAGATCACAGACGAAGAATCTCCTATGCTGGATTGGAGCAGTGAAGCAGATCGACTGCTGGTGATGCAGATGGCCATTAAATTGGCCGATATCAATGGACCATGCAAGTGCCGGCAGCTACATGTGCAGTGGACGCACAGGATAGCTGAAGAATTCTATGAACAGGTGGATACTGCCGCTTTTGTTTACTCATATTGCCCATTAAATTGATGATGTTTCTTTGCGTGCAGAGATATCAAAATTTTTAACTAAAGTGTTATGAAAACTTATGCGTATTGCTATGCTTACTGTCTTTCATCTTTTCATTCTACTTCAGTTTTCAAGTGGCAGTATTTTTCTGGAAGAAGTTCTTGCTTTATGTCTTGTACTACATATACCTACGTAACAGTTGTAACGAGATGTGTATCAGATTTACATATCTCTTTGTACCTATTCTCAGAGCTAATTTTAAACTAAATATATATAAGATTGAGAAACTAGTTATCTCATTTTTCCCTGCAATATGATTACACAGAAGCCATTTTTAATGCTATTTTCGTCTTTCTTTTACTTTAAAGGGAAAGTAGGCTAAAACGTAACAAGACCTATTTTTATGACGCTACTGTAAGTCACAATAATCTTGCTGATGAAAGGTTTGATGGAGTTGCAAGTCAGCTTTTAAGCGCATCTATCCTCATTTAAGGGCAAACTTGGGAGAAATTTCTATCTTTATTTCAGCGAAGCTTTCTCCACAGGATAGGTTAAAGGAAAAAATGTGCAATGTTCGGTCACACGGTGCTGGTGCGTTGTATGCGAAATTTTTCAGTGTCACTCTTTCCTTTTTGAAGACCAAGCTTCAGAATCGGGGAAAAATTGACGTTAAATGTTACCCAAAGACAGAGTTCATGCAAGACATGAAAATTCAATCAATATCATGGTAAGACTAATTGCTGTTCAATCTTTGCCCCACAGGGTGATGAAGAGCGTTCCTTGGGTCTCCCAATATCTCCTTTCATGGACCGGAGTCGTCCTCAACTAGCCAAACTGCAGGAATCTTTCATAAACCATCTGGTGGCGCCACTTTGCAGGACCTACGCTGAAGCAGCGCTTCTGCCCGGAGTTTGGGTCAGACTAGCCGATGATCCCAGTGAGTAATAATTGTGTGGCTTTTCCTAAAACTGTTGAATCCATATTTTTACTTTCTTCTATATCTAATATATAGAAGAAAGTATTGGTTTCGTGAAAATTTTCGAATGTCGAATTTTGACGGATTTGCACGTTTTGAGGTGCGCTGAGTCTATTTCGACCATTTTTGGAAAATGTCTGTCTGTGTGTCTGTGTGTGAGTCTGTATGTGTGTGACCAGTTTTTGTGACCGCGCTAGAGCAAAAACTACTGCATGAAATCGAACAAAAATTTTTGTACATATGTACCACTATGTGAACTGGTGCACCTGACTTTTTTTAGCGAATTCCTCCAAGGGGGGTGGAGCAATTGCACGTGTTCTGCGCCGGGGTGATTGCTATATCTCAGGAAGTAACCGGCGGAATCAAACGAAAATTGGTCCATAGGTAGACCTTATTGAGTACAAGTGCTGATTAAATTTATTTGTTAATATCTCAAAGGGTGGTGGAGCAATTGCACGTGTTCTGCGCGAGGACGATTGCTATATCTCAGGAAGTAACCGGCGGAATCAAACGAAAGTTGGTCCATAGGTAGACCCTACTGAGTACAGGTGTTGATTTAATTTGTTTGTCAATATCTTGATGGGGGGTGGAGCAATCGTACGTGTTCTGCGCGGGGGTGATTGCTATATCTCAGGAAGTAACCAGCGGAATCAACCAAAAATTAATCCATAGGTAGACCCTACTGAGTACAGGTGCTGATTTGATTTGTTTGTCAATATCTCGAAGGGGGGTGGAGCAATCGCACGTGTTCTGCGCGGGGGTGACTGTTATATCTCAGGAAATAACCGGCGGAATCAAACGAAAATTGGTACATAGGTGGACCATATTGAGTACAGGTGCTGATTCAATTTGTGTGTCAATCAGAGACGTGCCGTCTGGGTAGGCAAGGTAGGCAGTGCCTACCCATGAAGAAAACATACCAATTTTTTAATTTCATAAAATGACACATAATTCGCTGATTGGAAAATATAAAGGCATTAAACAGCGAATATAGTAGAAAAAACACGGAAGTTTTCATTTTTCATCCTTAAAAAGCATCGACTACCGCTGCTTTTCGACGACTGTATCTATACCATGCTTCGTCTGGGGAAGTGGCACGTGCCCCGCACTTTTCTCCCCTAATGTTCGAAAAGCGGCGAGGAAAGGCTGTCCGAAAAGTGCCTTTGCGGTTTCTTCTGTTCTCCGACGAAACTTGACTGCGTCATGCGGAGAACCATGCCTGTCGAGTGTGCGACTTCTCAACGGTCAAGATGTCTTGATGACGCCGTCTTTCGAACAGTACTGTTGAATACTTGCAGTTTGCTATCTCCATTTCGTGTTTTCTTTTTCATGAAATGTAGTAATTTTCAAATGTTTTGTGTTTTTTTGTATACCGCTTTTTCATAGGATTAAGTTGAAACTGTATCCAATATGGATATGAGATAGTTTATAAATTATATACATGTATGCAGGCGAATATTCCTGCATATGTTTATAATTTGTATAATAAGTAAACATCTATCATATTCACATTATTTTATTGCTTTTTACATTTCATGCGTTTTTAATGATATATATTAGTCCACAAATCTTCGCATCTGCCTACCCTAGGCATTCATTGACGGCACGTGCCTGGTGTCAATATCTCAAAGGGGGGTGGAGCAATCAAAAGTGCTTATTTTGTCATTGCACCTACTGTATCTCGGGAAATATTGCTGGATTTGAATGAAATTTGGAATAACACTAACCCAATAAGGAAGTAAGCATCGATTAAATTTTGGCACCAATCGCCCCAGGGGGAGGGTGGGGTGATTTTTGCGCTTAGTCAACAATGCGAAAAATTAATTCATTAAAAAATCGCTTTCACTCTATTTATTTATAACTAGCGGTACCCGCACGGCTTTGCCCGTGGTATAAAATTAAAAGTTCATTTGTAAATAACTGATATCGCAGAAAAAATGCTCTACTTTAGTTGTAATTCAACTATAATTCCTTCAAAGTATGATATAAAAATCTGGTATGGACCCCACGCTACTTATTTTTACGTGTAAATTTCTTAGTAGATGCCTTAAGTGCTAAAATAGTGCTTGGAGTGAGCAAGATAACAGTTCAAACATTTATACCCCTAGTTTGCCACGAAACATGAAAAAAAAAATGTTTTACAATGATTAATCCCCTAAATATCGCCGATTTTAACATCATTCAGTGGATTTTTCGCAAAATATCGCCAATAGCGCCAAATTGAGTCCAAATAAAAAAAAGAAAACAATTTTTTTCGCCAAATTTGCCGCCAACTTGGCGATATGTCACCAAATTGGCGTCAAACACTTGGCGACTAAAAGCTTGGCGATATTTCGCCAAGTGCTCGCGCCAATTCATATCATTTTTGTCTGCATTGAAATGAACTTTGTTTTACTCCACAAAAGGGGTAAAACACCCGCTTGGAACATTCAAATGCAACCCCAAGGGCAGATTCACAAAAATAAGCCAAAAGAGAAAGTAAGAACAATTTTGTTGCTCACAGAAACCAACAGAAATCTTACCAAAGTTTAACAGAAGAAGAAAGTTTTCTTTCCTAGCTTAAAAAACAAAACAATGCATTTTCCGAAATGAAACACTTTAAAAAGAACGATGCAATATCGCAATTGATACGATATTTGGTTAATCTGTGCTTTAGGTACCCTTTTCTCGCTAAATGGGCTATAGGCGTGCCAAGCGAGGTAACCCTGACTGTTTTGCGTAGTTTCTCTCGCAGCTTTCTATACAGCGAGACACGCAAAAACGCGCCATTTGGTGACTTTTTGAAAACGCGCCAAGTAGGGTCCCAAAGCATATTTTCACCGGGAAAAAGACAGGGATGTCAGAGAATTGAAACAGAAAAATACTACGCTTCCTCTAAAAAATACTACTGTTTCCAAACGTTGTCAAAATCAATATTGCTAAAATGCGAAATCTATGCAAATGAAAAAAAAAAAAAAAAAACCGCCAAATCTTTTAATTAAGTCATTAAAGTATATTGGAAACAGGGTTGCCAGAAAAATACTACGCTCCTTATTTGGGCCGAAAAAATACAACCGTAGTATCAAAAATACTACGTCTGGCAACGCTGGAAAAAGAACGAAACAAAAATAAGTATGAAAACGTAACCATGGTAACAACATGAAAAGTTGATTTCCGTTAATAAAATAATTCATTTCATCTCTCTTTTCAAACAAATTTTATCCTCGAGCTATTACATTTAGAATCGTTTGGCTTGCTTTACTGAAGGTAAGCCTTGAATTCCGGGATTCTTAAAACAATTGTTACAGCTCTCCTTATGATCGTAGAAACTTCGAAAAAATGTCATTTTGTGCAGAAAATTTCAAGCTTTCGAATGACATAAGACTTGAAAATGTGTATGAAATATTTCTTCCCTATTTTATCGAATTTCCGCTAAGAATTCGAATAGAAAAAGAACGAAATGGAATTTTCGAAAAATCGCTTCGAGGTGCAAAACTACATGCTACAAAATAATTTTGTGCCAAGTGGCATGAAAATCGACCGAACGGTTTTGGCGCTACGCGCGTAACAGACAGACAGACAGAACCACCTTCAGCTTTATTATTAGTAGAGAAAACTAAGGCCCCTATATATACGAGCCGGCGCATCAAGATTAAGTTTCACCACTTTGGATCCAGCTCGTGTTTGTGTGTTTGAGTGGTTGTCTTTTCTGGCCAGTAATCGCGTTTTGGTAATTTTTCACTATGAGCGATTATTAGCGGCACGTGGATTTGGCAAAGCTTAGCAATGTGCCAAAACTTTTTTCTGGTAACCATACTCCGCAACAATGAAAATTTGAAAGTAAAAGTTAAGGAATTGGATCCAAAGTGGTGAAACTTAATCTTGATGCGTCGGCCCGTTTATATAGCGGCTCTAGAGAAAACATCTGAAAACTTTCAATGATTTGAAATTTTTAACTGTTGCCAATTTATTTTTACTAACAAATAAAATGTTTGCAATTAATCTAAACAAGGCTTTTGCAATGATTTCCAATTTCGCTCATTGGTTATGCATTTGCAGGGTTATTACGATAATTGGGAAATTGGAGCCGTTTCCAATTATTCGGGCGAGTGCGTATTTTATTTTGTAACTGGAATTCATAAGATAGATATAGAAGAAAGTTTCGTGACGGCCACGACAGCTAGTTGAAACATGTATTTTTGAGTGAAATAATATTACATTTATTTATACCTTTTAGCGTAAAAGTGAAGCAACTCCGACAATTGCATAAAATACAAGGAACTGCAGTACTTGGTTTTTAGGCAAATAAACTTGTAAACACTCATTACAAAAGTGAAGTACCTCCGGAGCTGCATCTGCGTACTATATCATACTATAAATTAAAATTTTATGTATACAGTCAGGGAATGCGTTAGTTCAATAATAATGCAAGATACGAGTACGTCTGGGACGAAGTTGAAGGTAAAGGAGGCTCTCAGATGCACTTTTCTCGCTCACCGGCGACATCAAGTTTCAACCCAATTCGCTTATTAAAACAAGTTTCATGTACACTGTTGTTTTTGCAGTATAATTCTGGCAGCCAAGGCTCCAATTTAAAACTAAAATGCACAGTAATAAACTGTAAAACTAGCAATTTTACAGTTTCTTTCTGTAAAGTTAGTAATTTTACAGTTTATTGTCGTAAAATTTAGCTATATTATACTGTAAAAACGACAGTATAGTACTGGCAGTAGTGGGTCCAGTTTAAAACTGTAAAATGAACGGTAATATACAGTTGAATTAGCGATTTTACAGTTTATTACAGTAAAAGTAGCATTTTTACTTTTTGTTACTGTAAAATTAGCAATTTTTAGTTTATTGCTTAAAATTAGCTGTATTATACAGTAAAAAGAACATTCATTTTTTAGTGTAGGTCTTAACAGGGTGAATTTATTCATAAAAATTCTATAAAAAGACGACACGTGCTGAATGTTCAATCCATACGTTCTATGGCATGTCTACGAGTGTCTGAAAGATGGCATACAACATCATAAAATAGATTTGAGTATGGCACACATAAGCTATATGATTTAAATAAAATTTTCAATCATAAAAATTTAGTCTTTATTAACTGCTTTCCATACAAATTTTTTTGAAAAAAATTGCAGAAAAAAAATCACATTTTCTTAATTTACTTTTTAAATACAAAGAAATGAAACAAGCAAAATATGTAGGAATTTTTAATTTTTCATAGGTGTAAAATCATATTTAAAGGAACCAAGTTCGGGAGAAACAACGTTTGGGCAGTTGGTGTCACCAGTATAAGAGTTGAAATCTAACGGGCTCCAAGTTTTGTAGCTATTCCGTTGACTATAGCGTTAGAGAGTTAGTAAAATGTTCATTAATTTATTTTAAAAACTTTGTCAGGTATTTTCATTCGAAATTTTTTGCAAGTGAGAAAGCCGATATGAGAGGTGCTTACCAAATGTTTTAAAAATGAATTAATGAACATTTTACTAACTCTCTAATGCTATAGTCAACGGAACAGCTATAGAACTTTAGATTTCATTTAATTTACCGGCGACACCGACTGCCCAAGCGTTGTTTCTACCGAACTTGGCTCCTTCGTGACATTTATGATTTTGTTGGAATCTCTTTCTCTCCAAAAGGGCTGACTTCTTCTTCATTGAAAAGTGTCCCTTGTAACATTGAAAAACATGTCTGGAATCCCTATTACTCTTTTTATATATATATATTATGCACATATTTTGAAGTTAATACAATTTTTAAGGCTATAACTGCTATAAAAATGGATATTCATCTAATTAAGTATCCTCAAACAGGTGCGGAAGAGCTATCAGAGGATGATTTGGATTTGCCTCGTCGAGTAGAAGAAATTAGAACAGGTAGGTATGAAAAAACGATAGAAAATAAATTTCTTCTGAAAATAAAATTCATGAATAGTACTTAATTAGTAATTGCTAACAGACCAACCATTGGAAGATATAACATACATGATTTTGCTGCTAATTGCGAACGATGTCTTATTCATTTTGCTCCTGAGCATCATAGAATTATATCTAGGTTTCCGGCACAGAGAATCTGCAAATTAATATAAAGATTGGAGAAACGTTTAAACCGAATTGATCATATTGACAGTTTTCCGCACGTGAGAGATATACAAGAAATTATAGCTTACCGCAGAGGGTTTTTTTTTTTTTTTTTTTAATGCAGAAGCCATAAGCTTCGACCTACATGAAGACTGCGTACTATGCGTCTTGCCTCCTGACAAACACAGGACAGATTCATGGCACAGAGAGGTTGAAATAACAACCATGGGCAGGGCGGGACTCGAACCCACGACCACTTGCTTACGAGGAGAATACTCTTCCTTTAGGTCACCGTGGCCCCCTTACCGGGGAGATAAATTTGATTCGGACCATTACGTGATGGCCAGATTTTCTATAGTACATAATTATCATGGTCAACGCATTGAGAGGTTTAACTGTGAACAGTTGAAAAAGCTATCAGTCAGGCAAGGTTTCCGGGAACAACTAGGAAAGAAAAAAAATCTTGCTGATAAAGCGGTTGAAACCAAAGCTGCACAAAGTTTACATCTATTTCTTAGTGAACTCGTTGTGGTAACTAGAGACTACAGTTTCAGTCTCATTCGGAATCACCAGTGCTTTGGGATTGGTGAAACTACAATCGCCGGACTCTGATACGATTTATTTGGAATTTGCTTTCCAATTTACGGCTAAGGGGTAACTTTTAGCTTAATACTTAAGCTTCTAGTTTTGCTTTGAGGGGTGAACCTTGCCAGGTTAGCGAACCCTAATTGGAGCGGTAAATAAAATTAAGCAAAACTTGTGACGGCAAAATCAGCTTTAATAAGAAGTTTACTACTTCCAGCTCTGTGTTATGAATATTCTAGACCAGTGGTTCTCAGTGGGGGCAATGCCGCCCCCTGGTGTGCGGTGGGAAGATGTTGAGGGGCGGTGAACATATTTTGGGCAGCAGGGGGGCGGTGGACATATTTTGGGCGGTAAGGGGGCGGTGGATATATTTGGAAATGTGCTTGTGAGGACATGTTTCGGGCAGAGTCGCCAGGAAATCTTCTGCTTTTCTATCGCCGAGGGTTAGCTTTAACATTTATTTTCTGGGGTTATCTCCCGAACCTTGATCTTTCTTCTGATGTCATGAAGGATAGCCTAAAATTTGCCAATAGCAATTGAATTTTAAAAAAGTTTTTCTAGGTGGGTGCCCCTTTCCATAGCGTAACTACCTAAAATAGCTAAAAAATGTGTTTTATTGATGTCCATTTGAACATTTTTCGCTGAAGGGGGGGGGGAATCTTGAACTATTTGCCTATTCTCCAATGGTGACCAAACATAGCCTAAAAATGCGTTTTTACGAGGTCAGTTTCTGAAAATGTCTAGATGAGAGCCACCTACTTTGACAGACTCTTTGTGCCGTTAGAGCATCCCCCTAGCAGCACCAAAGGTAAGTAATAATACCGTTCTTCAGAATTAAATGTGGAAAAAAATTCCGGAGAAAACTCTGGAACCTTTAACATTCCGTCAACATTAACAAAAAAAAGTTTCAACTTGCGTTTTTTATGCTTCAATTTCCGAGAACGCTGGAAATAGCTCAGAGTCCCTAACATTGTTAAACTTAGCCTTAAAATAACCTCAAGTTTGAAAAATCATTAAGAGAGACCTTTTTTTCTCCAGTTAACGTTACCAAAAATTGCATCAATTTTAAATGTTTCACCGGGGACAGAATCTGAACCCATGTCTCAACACCACGAAACCTAAAATTAAAGGTACGGCATTTTTAAAACTTCATTTTCAAAACTAATTTCGGGGGATATCCCCAATATCTCACCACTATATTTACTCTGACGTCGCCAAAGGTATACTTATAATTCTTGTTATCTTATCTAACTTTCACAGCAATACATTACTCAAAAAGAATTTCTTTGAAATTAACGTATCTTACAATTTGTAAATTCAACTTATTTTTTTCAAATCAAAACTTGATTTATAATCTTTAAGGGCTCCAGGTATGGGTCATAGTTTCAAGTCTTTGTCGCTCCTATGAAAATTGTGAAAATTGGAAGGTCCAGCTTTGTTATTGCCCTTTCACAGCAAAATCTCATATCCGTGCGTAATTAAAAGGGGATGTGTATTGTACAGTTGCAACTTGCAAGTAAATAAGAACAATCTTGAGCACAATGTTTAGAATCGGACTGGTCAAGGAGCTATTTGAACGTAGTGTATTATCAAAATATATTGGTTTTCAAATAAAAATGTTGAAAACGGTGCATTATTATTTCAAACTATGTTGTTCTCATTTAATTTAAAAATGTTTCATTTATTTAATGGTCCCATTCTAAGCACTTGATTATCACTCTGACACAGTTTTTCAGAGGAAAAAAATGCTCGATTTAAAAAAAAATCATGTAAAGAAAAAAAAAAACTTTAAGCATAAATTTTTCTGCTCTATAGAGATTTTCCAACAATCTGTTTGGGCAAAATTATAGAGTTCAATCGGTCCAGAAAATTGCTTTACCTCCCTCCCCCCCTTCAAGTTTTACGCCCGTTCTCAAAGGGGGCGTTAAAACAATTTTCAATCCTAAAGGGGGCGGTAGCTGTAAAAAGGTTTAGAACAACTGTTCTAGACTACTGATTTCACATGAGAACAAAGCTGCAATCTCGCATGACGTAATGAGATGTTAGGGATTTGTTTGCGCGCTTCTCTAAAGAACTTGAGTTTAAATTGTAATGCTGCGTAAGGTGGAAATTTTTTTCATTTAAATTTTGGTTAATTTTGAATTGGAATAATATTCACTCTTCTGTTTCCCCTTCTTTGCGAAAAAGTTATTGAAATGATTTTTTTTTTAATGAACTCACTATTAAGCTATAATATAACGAAAAAATTACCCCAGATAAATAAAAAAAATTCGTTGAAAGCTTGGTAAAGGACTTCTTTTTGCAATTTGGATATTTTTCTTTTACATGTTAACTCTAAAATTCTTCGTCGTATGGAGTTTTATAATGTTGTACGGGAATGAGTTAATGCAATGCGGAACAACATTGCAGCTTATCGATGTGTGCTTATGAATATATTCAGTAGGACATTAGGGATACAAAAACATAAAAGATGTCTTTGCATCCATAACTTTTACATCGAACATTTTGCATCAAAAAAGGCGTTCCTTTTAACAACGAAACATGTATCTGCAGTATTCCTGCGCAATTGTGCTTTTCAACGTTGTATTTTTACTCTTAATAAAGAGCATACCAAATTATTCAGAATCAAAGCTTTCTCGAAAATCATCTATATACTGAATCGACACATATTGGGGAAATATTTTGAATTGACAATCTTTCTTTGTTATATGAATGAAGGTAAATTATAAGTCTTCACTAGCCAGCTGTGTTCTAAATCTAGTCAATGCGTTTTAACTTTTCAAATATCAGCTCTTTACGAGTACTTAAATGCAGTTAATAACAAGTAACATAGGGCAGAAAATCAAAAACTAGTATTTTTCTTCCGTTAACCCAAAATTTGTGATCCCTTTCAATAGACAAGCGAGTAATAATGTTATTATTTTTCTCACACAAAAAAGTAGAACTTTATGGAAAGATCATAAAAGAGACAATCAGAAAGTTTTAAAAAAAGATCAAGAGACTAATTTTATCAAATTTTCTTTGATTTCCGACCTGTTTGCAAAATGTCACATTTTCCCTGGGATGTGCTCTCAGCGATTTGTATCTTTTTCTTTTTCAGAAAATAGCGAAAGAAAAGGTCAGAGACGGCGGAAAGCTGTTTTATGTCAGCAAACCAAAAACTTGCAAGATAATTACGACTACTGGATAGCTGTGCTAAGAAGAGAAGAAGAGCAACAAGAAAAGGTAAAAATATCCTCCATTTTCAAAACCAACAGGGAAATAAGTCTTTCTGGTAGTGAGCACTTTGAAAGGAAAAAGAATCAAATGAAATTTGATTGATCGAAGAGGAAATGAAATTTTCGATTCCCTGGCGAATCCTACACATGTCGAAAATGTTTTTGGAAAACATTTTAGAGCGCATTGTAAAGTCTAGCTGCTCTTTATCAAATTATCGAGATGGTCTAATTTGAAGCAGATGTTAGGTAGAGGATGCATTTAAAAGTCAACTTTAATAACTTGGTATTTGAATAAATTTGAAGAAGTTATATGCTGTTGGAATAAAAAATTTTATATGGGATCTTTTATTCTTGCTGGGTGGGTTATAAGAAGGCAGATTATTACTTTACCTAAGGAAGTCAAGAAAAAAAAGTTTTTCACATGAAAGAGCAGGAGTAACCCCCTTAGATTCGTCACAGAGGTCAACAAGGAAAAATGTAGATCCAATTCTTAGCGCGACTGATTTCAACTCTTTACAGTGCTTGGACAATAGAGTTCCATGTGCAGTGTTTAATTTGCCCTCGTACACAATCACCATAAACCGTACAATTCGGAGAGAGATCTCTCTCTCTTTAGTTTTTGTTGCAGGAGTTAATAAAGTTGAATTTTGACAAAACAATCTGGAAAATAAAACATTCAGACCGATAATGAGCGACTGTACTCAGTCTTGATACTCGCCCATCGACAGGCATTTATCCTTATGAAACAGTATGATTTTTTTTTCTTGAAATCAAATTATAGGTACTACTTCAATAGTTTAATAATGTTATGCTTTTTATTGATATTGTCTAAAAACATTTTACACACAAAAATATTGATTCGTTAGAGCATTTCTAACGAATTCTAATGAGGTTCAACAAGAGAAAATTTCTTGGGCAACCGGATGAATGAAACAGCTCTTAATCAGTTCGCTTCTCGAAACAATGTGTGCGACGTAATTAACTGAGATTAAAGCCTGTTCTTTAAAAAACGGTAGCATTCTGCTTTAGATTGACGTCTTAGCCACCCCCCAAACACGTCTCCGTTTGCGGAATTTCTAATCGGAAATGGTTTAATCGAAAAAAAATATGAGGTGAATCAAACGTGGAATGATTCCGGGAGGGGTTCGAATAAAGTGTCTGAGGCCAGAATTTCTTCAACTGCGTCAACAGTACTGAAGTTGTGAGATTCGAGTACATAACTACGTCATAAATTAAATAATCTTTTCATAACTAATCAAATCATATGATTTTAAATGACATTGATTCTAGGCATCTTCCTTGGAAGATAAAACTATTTTTGGTAACTATTCTTCATTCAAATTATGTCGGTTAATGCAACATATTGGTCTTCGGCATCTATTATATATTTTTTATAGTAATGTCGAATGGACATATAAAGTAATCTCTCTTATAGGTCATCTCGGGAAAGCGGATCCTTATGAGAAAGAATCCTGTAAAATTGAATGATATACTGCGATGCAAAAGTTTAGACAAAATGCAAATATATGATTAAAAAGAAAACTACACGGCTAAATGCTTTCAAATTTCTACTGTAGGTAGACAATATGGTCCCAAATACGTGTCTGGAGTTTTGAAAAATATAACCGAAATGAAAATTGGAAATTACAAAAGACAATTTTTTTCATTGCTGCAAAAGTTTAAACAAAAGTCAGATTTTATGAAAATATCCGTTGAAATGTGATTGGTGGAGGTAAGGTGTGACTTTTTTCTTCAACTATAAAGTGCAGAGAGAGCTCAATGAATAATCAAAATCTTAAAATCTTTGGAGTTCTCGTGTAAAGAAGATGAAAAAGCTTGAAAACCGAAATTTGAAAGTGAATGCACTTTATTAATTTTTAGTCTTTTAAATCGGCCCTAGTATGGTAGTACATTGTCTTTTTACTTCGTGGGCAGCAAATTTAGACATACGTATTTATTAAAAATTTCCAAGAAAAACTATATTTCTTAAGGATGAAGGAATTGAAAAAACGGCTCAAACTGACAATTCGCCTCTTAATCCTACAAAACTTCCACTTAAGTCAAAAACAGCACGCGACAGCATAAGTAGATAAACAACTAAATCAGGATGCATAAAAAAAACAAAGAATTGTGTGTGAGTCTTTTCAGACACAGTGTCCCAAAGAAGCTAGATTTTAATAATGAAAGCAACACAGCATATGCTGATCGGATCTTTTCTGAAGTCAAGCTAACAAAATTATAATCCATTTAGGCGATCCAAATTTTAATAATTTTCATCAGAGAAAGTAACAGTCATTTTTTAGTCACAATGATACATGTTCTTCTTTCCCCATTAAAATTTGGTTTATTTGGGAAGCTATTCCCGAAAAGGTTCAAGCACAATTCTTTGTTTTTTTTTTTTTTTTTTATTCATCCCGATTCAGTTGTTCATTACTTATGCTGTCACGTGCTGTTTTTGACTTAAGTTGAAGTTTTGTAGGATTAAGGTGCGAATTGTCAGTTCGAGCCGTTTTTTCAATTCCTTCATCCTTAAGAAATATAGTTTTTCTTGGCATTTTTGATCAATACGTATGTCTAAAATTGCTTTCAACGAAGTAAAAAACAATGTACTACCATTTTAGGACCGATTTAAAAGACGAAAAATTAACAAAGTGCGTTCACTTTCAAATTTCGGTTTTCAAACTTTTTGATCTTCTTTACACAAGAACTACAGAGATTTTAAGATTTTAATTATTTATTGAGCGCTCTCTGCACTTTATAGTTGAAGAAAAAAGTCACGCCTTAACTCCACCAATCACATTTCAAGGGATATTTGCATAAAATCTGACTTTTGTCTAAACTTTTGCAGCAATGAAAAAAAAATGTCTTTTGTAATTTCCGATTTTCGTTTCGTTTTTTTTTTTTTTTTTTTTCAAAACTCCAGACACGTATTTGGGACCATATTGTCTACCTGCAGTAGAAATTTGAAAGCATTTTGCCGAGTTGTTTTCTTTTTATTCATATATTTGCATTTTGTCTAAACTTTTGCATCACAGCGGTAGCGTATAAGTAACACGGGTCTGCAAAAAAATTTTTTGAACAGATGCATGGGATGTTTTAACTGATTTTAATGTTTTTTGGTGCCCTGAATTTGAATATGAGCTTCATTTTTTTTCTATCATGTACAGATTTTTTGCAATACGTGAGGGCTTAATTGTCAAAGTCAAAAAATTAAAGTTAAAAAGAAAATCATGTATTTACTGGAATAAAAAGATACAACTTTTTTTACTCATAACATGACATTAAAAAAAAAAAAAAGTGGATCACGTTTAATGTTTACTTCTTTTCACAGTAAAACCATTTTTTCTTTTCCCCAATACTCCTCCTGGTACGCTTTCGCAGATTGGAACTTATGTTTATTGCTTAAGCATTAAACAACAGTCTGACATCATATTGACATCCCATCTACCTTGATGATATCTCTCTATGTATTTCACATCTTGATAAAATCCTCCGCTCTGTTCTTTCTAAAGTTGGGTAAATAGTCTACATGTGAACGTAAAAAATGGACTTTTAAATTCATGTTTGCAGTGCTGAGCTTTTAATGCAGCAAACATCCTCTTAACGATGTTTTTCTATTCACAGTCTTTGCTAATTCCTAAAAACTTTTGTGCTACACCCTTGAATGAGTTCCAGGCTTCTTTTTCAGTTTCATTTATTGATTGAAAAAAGCCATCGGTCAGATAATAGTTTGCGTATGTCAGGTGCTCTAAATATTCTTTCGTTCACTTCAGCTTCAGACAATTTCGGAAACTTCGAACAGACATATTTGAAAATGTCTCCAGCTTTCGGAAAAGACTTGATAAATTGCTTCATCTGTCATTATTTAATGTGAAGAGGTGGAAACATAACCTTTTCAAGATCAACTACGATACTGTCCAACCTCGAAATTTGCGACTAGCACCTTTGAATGGTTCTATTTTAAAAGGGGTGTCAACTTGATTCAGAAAATGCACCACGGCAGCATTTCTGCTTACTTGGATATTATTTTATTTTCCCGGATCTGATAAGAGAGGAAAAACACATCAACACAAACCAACACTTTTAATAAACGAATCTAACAAAAAAAAAAAAATCTCTCACATTTCTTATCTCTTATGACTCTCAGGCTTATTTTCATACATTCTTATAATTCCAAGAACCCAGTGCACCATATATGAACCTGATCAATGTGGCTCTGTAAGGGACGGTAGCACCCAGGGTTGCCAGACGTCCCGGATTTCAAGGGACAGTCCCGTTTTTTGAAATATTGTCCCGCGTCCCGGGGAACCTTGATACGGGACGGCTAAAGTCCCGTATTCTGGCTAGAAGCAACATTTTACAAGACGAAACATTATTTTCAGAAAAAAAGTGAAGTATTACAAAAAATGTGAAATAGTGATAAGAAAATTGATTAAATTATAATATTTTCTTGTCCTGCAGTAATGTTAGTGTTCTATTCATTTAAAGTAGAAATTATTGTGACAATCAATTCAACAAAGTGGTGTATCTCCTTGTAAATGATTTTACTATGCCTTATAATATAAAAAGCCCGTTCAATGTTTCAATTATGAAAGAAATATATGTGTTCAGTTACTATTAGTCACTAGATTTTTGAATCAATCAATTTCAATCTTTTGA
>JAXGGA010016995.1:0-25376 GCA_038373865.1 Uloborus plumipes | reverse complement strand
AACTGCTAAATGTATTGCTGTCTTTTTCTTCAGTTAAAATACTTTCAGTTCCTCTGTAAGTTCATTCAATTTATCAAAAACGTTTGTTTTAGATACTCAGCGTATTTCTTATGGAAAAGTATCAATGTGTGCTGACTAACAATGTCTTCATAAATCTTGCTCAACAGTCTGGACTAGAGGTAAAGAGGCAATGAGACTTGACAAATTAACTATTTCTGGGGTTGCATCAAGAACTTTCCTCAAATTATGTCATGGCGATGCAAACACTACGACAATTATTACTTCAAACTGCAACAACATTTTAAATCATTGATATTGTTTCTTTTTTTTTCTGAAATTACTATGAAAAAAATAATCTGCAATGTTTAATTCGTGACGGAACCCTTCATCCTTCAACGGAACCCTAGGGTTCCGTGGAGCACACTTTAGGAATCACTGCCCTAGACCTTGGCAAAATTCTTGTGCCACTAGTGGGCGAGATATAGATTAAAAAATTGAAAGTAGTAAAGTTGAAACCGCCCCCTAGTGTGCGTTTCAGTTTTTATAGTGGGCGGTAGATGTTTTTTCCGACACGAAAGTACTTTCTTTTTTTCTAAAATGTAATTTATTAGTATAGTTAGTATTGTTTGAAAACTTTTCATGGTATTAATTTTTAAGAAAATCACTAGGTGTTAGCTACAAAATTCGAGCGTCGAAAACCTTCCTATATCGTTTTTTAGAACTTTATCAAAACTTCTGTATCCCAAAAGCTCCTTATCTCGAATTTTTCTTCTATCCTGTGAAATACGAGATAGACAGGTTGGACTAACCTAAAGTAGATCAAAGAATTTTTGAGTTCAGATAATTCTAGTTTTCAGGTAACTAATAATTTTGACTGAATGCAAAGCTATTAAAAAGAACAGAGGCTGATCAATTCAAACCCATTAAGCAAAAATGCATTTGTGATTCATTAAATTTGCAGAAATATTGCGTCGTGAGAAGAAATCAGATTGTTGAAACGTAATAAACTCACCTTTTTTTTGATGCGTCAATATACTTTTTATAGGGTGTTTCGTGTTTTTAAATGTTTTATTTATTTATTTATGTATTTATTTTTCATGATTAAAAATAAATCATGTACATTAGAAAATCATGTGATGAATAGTTTTAAAATCTATATTCATACAGAATAGTTTTTAACCCATTAATGCCTGACATTTTTTTTCTCAAAAGATATTTTGTTTTCTGGTTACAAATAGGGACAGGAAAAATAATTAAAAAAATGGTGTCCCCCATAATTGGCCCACTATTCTATTCAAGTGGAAACTTGAAGAGTTAGCACGCCTTCCGGAGAGGATTAGTGTCAATCAAAAGGGGGAGAGAGCGAGATAGGCAAAATTAGGGATTTTCCCTGGTTAACTTTCCCCTTCCCTACCACGTGCTGATCATGGATTATCATTCCTCCATACTGCAAGTGCTAGTACTAAAATGTGGGGACGTCACAAGAAATGAGTCCCTAAATTGAATGTAAACATAATTGTTGGTAAAATGTTTACATTCAATTTGATAAGTAAGAATTCCCTTTACAGGTTCGGAATTTGTAGGAAGTGGACATAAAAAGCTCTCAAAATTACCTATAATACAGTCAAACTTCGTTAACACGTTTGCTGCCACTTACGTGACCCCGTATGATATTTGGTGAGTTTCTTCGCTTCCATAAGTATACTTTAGCAATAACAAAGAATTTTCAAAAGGGAAATTTATAGACAATGAACGTGTTAAAATGAACTCAAAAGGACCTTCAAACAGGGGCGTGCTTAGAGTTTTAGCGGCCCTGTGCGAAATTTGTTTTAATAGCAGAGAAATAAACATTTTTTTGTTTATTTATTTCCCCTCTCTCATAAAACATAATACATTTAAATTATTACACACCGCAACATGCACCAATTACAACACATAAAAACCGGAAATTATTCTAACGTTTTACTATAAAATTGTTATAGAATGTGAATTAAAAATAAAAAGAAAAAAAGAAAAGACACAGACACAATCAAAATTTACCAAAAACAAACATTTATTTAGAAAAAAGAAAAATCTAGAGATTAATAAATAAACAAAATAAAATAAAGTAAGCGATTTAACGAGGAATAATTTTTCTAGCTTTTTGAGCAGCAAATTCATCAATTAAGTGTGAAAAATCTAAAGAAATACAAAAATCATTTTCAATCGATATTAGTGCTAGCGCATTTTAGTCATAATAGATCTTAAATACGTTTTTTAATTTATTTTAGCTTTGAGAATGAAGGTTCTGCCGAGACAACTGTAGCTGAAATAGTTAGAAAATTCGTAAATCAATAACAAAATTTAGTAATACATTTTGGAAACTGTTTTCAAACAAATATTTAAGTGATTGAAATTAAAGTTTCTCTGGAGGGAAATTTATTAAAAATTTTAACTCTGTGTATAAATCGGATCCATTCACATCGTCTAATTCTAACGCCAAGTTATTGCAATTAGTTATTAAATCATGCTCTTCCAAAGTTTTTAATGCTAGAGTATTGCAAAGAAATCCAAATTTCTTAATAAAGTCTTTTTTTTTTTGAAAACGTTCCTAGGTGTACATAAAAGATTGACTAGTAAGAAAATTGTTTGTCAACACTATTTCTATGAAGAGTGTTAACAGGAGAAGAAATTTCATTAGTATTCATTTCCAATGATAGAGAGCTAAATCTTTCGCTGCAATTTCAAAATTTTAAGACGGATACAAAGGAATTACGATCCCTTCCTTGAGGGGCCCTACGTCGGCACTTTTACGATATTTAATCTTAAAATATAGAATTTTAAGCAATCGACGACTATGTTTTCGTTGGGGTGAATTCTGTATCCCGAAATGTTTCGAAATTAAATTAAAAAAAAGGGGGAGGGGGCAACTGAAGTTCGTCTTTGATGACATTTGGGACAGAAATGTTGTTCTGGACTCTTCCGTCTTCCCCGAAAACACAATTCATAGACGATCTCTGATGATGCCAGGAGGGAAGAAGTTGGGGGACACAAACCCGAAAGTTCTCTCCCTACAATTTTTCGGTATAGATTAAAAAAAAAAAAAAAAAAAAAAAACTTAATGACTTCGATGATATTAGGGGAATAGAGGGTTCAAGTCAGGGAGGACAGAAGTTAGGGGACACAACCCGGAGAATTCTCTCCTCACAATTTTTCGGTATTGAAGTTTAGAAGCGAAATACAAAAACCGTAATTTTTGATGACTTCGATGATATTAAGAGAGGCTATTCAGGGGTTTAACTCCGGAAATGTTTCGGAATTAAAAGACTGAAATTTTGTAATCTAGAGATCTAAACCACGGTATGTAAGTAAAGGGTAAGTAATATAAAAAAAATCTCCCCTCCCTTGAGAAATTTTTAGATCCGCTCTTGAGAATTTCAAAGTTAGTGTTTTTCAACTTTTCTAAAAAAAAATAATGGAGACAGTAAGCAAGTTCTTATATCTAATTACATGTGTGTGCGACAGTAGGAAGCCAAATAAATTAAAACGGCACCTAGGAGCAACATGCCAAAATATGGTTGACAAACCATATCAAGAAATTAACTATACCGAACAACACTTTCCATACCGATTGGGGGAGCATTGTCGAAGATTTTTAAATTTCAATTCAACCCTCTCCCCCTTTATCCTATACAGTTGGAAATGCTTTACTGATTACAAAAATACCATTTTTTTCTGTATCATCAAAATTGAATAAACTCTAGCATTTTAATTGTTTTGAACCGTAAGCCATTACATCGCATAAACGAAGAATTCAGCAACTCATTTTTATTGTCATTTTGAGAATATATCTCTCAGCTGCCAAAGGGAGGAGCATAACAAGATACTACACATACCCTGTACACAAAACGTTAACCTTCTACTGTCAGTTTTTGAAATATACAATTTACACACAAACACATATACTAACGTATACATACAGACTTCATGAGAAAACTCACATTACTTCAATCGGTGATGGTCAAAATGGATATTTCGGCTGCCCGTACATTGATTGGTACACATTCACTTGCAGATTGCAGATGAGCAGAAATACAGCTGAATGTACTTTTGAGGGTGCGTAAAATGAAAATTTAGGCGAAAATTGTGCAACAAATTTTTTTGCACATGCATTAAGTCTTGTAGTTCGTATAAGGAATTCAAAGAACATTTATTCAAAATATGTGCTGGACTAAAAAAAAACTTGGATCAAACTACGACATTAACTAATATTGAAAACAATGAGGTTATGAAGCAAATGATATATGAATCAAGAAGGTGAAGTCCTGAAGTTATTTTTTTACCAATGGAACAAAAAAAGCTTTAAAAAACTGTTTTTGAATTGATGACTTGAATCAAAAAAATTATTGGGCGTGTGTGTGGGGGGGGGGGGGGGTTAAAAGTTACTGGGATAATATTTACTGGGTTATTTTTAAAGTTTCAAAAGGTTTTATTAACAATTCAACGCTTACATAAATTAAGCCCCGAAATTAGTTTCTTTATTTTGTTAACGATTAAGTTTATAATTGCTATTACTTATTTTGGTATTGGCTTATATTAAAAAGCTTTTCTCACCAATTAATCCAATCTCCTAACCTAGACGTAGCAGTTATAATAAGATAAGCAGTTATTATAATAATTTAAAAAAAAAATGCTCTTGCTAAACGACTATTTAAAAAATAACTTAGCATATATATAAGGAATTTTTACGTTCATACTCGGTATCGAAAAATGGAATTTTCATGCCTTAAAAAGCTTTTTATAGTTTCTCCAAACAAAAAACGCCTTTAAAACATTGAATAATCTTTAAAATTAAAACAAGTCCGTTCGTTTAAAGGAAAAAAAAAACATACCATTTCCGTCTGAAACAAATTTATTTTTAAATTATAAAAAAATTCAGAAGAAAATTCCACTTAATGCCGGCAAATTGCCGAATTATAATAGCAACGTAAGTAATAATAATTGCATGATAAAAAGGATAAAATAAAATAAAACGAAACTCCAATACGCTTGTCTCCCAAAATCAAAAAGACTTTTGGATCAAAGGAACAAAATATTAGAAATTATTAGAGCTTTAGTTTTTTTTAATTATTTTTGTAACTTATTTTTGTTGTTCTCTTACATGAAACCTCTCTATAATGGCGCAAATCATCTTCAAATTTTCCGTCGGTCCTTCGAAAGAACCTACGACGAACGAACCGCAGAAATTCAAGTTAAAATGTAGGGATTTCCTGTACGTGGTATAAGCGCATGAAGTCCTGCTAAAAAATCCTACTCCAAAATGATTTCCCCTACGGTTTCCCCCAAGTTCCAAGAAAACAGTAGGTGTGCAGTTTACTCTTCCAGCACCTATTGTCAACTCCTTATCTCCTATCCCTTTCCATTCATGGTGACAGGTCCGGATAGATAAGGCTTGGGCGAATTATGGGTAGAACCAAAAAAATATCATGCGAAAAATATTTTTTTTATTATGAAAAGAAAAATCGTTTTTAAAAAGGGACGCTACTCACCAGGGGGTGCATACTTGTTTTACTAAAAAAAATTTCTGCCTACGATATAATATCTGAAAAGACATTTTATAAGAAGAAATAAAAGCAGCAATTAACATAAACTGGGAAGTTGTTAATAAATTTTAAAACTTAGCTTTTTGCTCTTGAAATTGAACGATTTAATTCTTGATAAAGATCATAATAAAACGGCTACAAAACACACTTTACAATGAAGCAAATGCACCCACAGCTCGATCATAGCATTCTAAGACTGTAGTTTCGCCCTCACTGCACACTTTACAATGGTTACGTGCTGCAATCTGTTAATAATGAATTGAAACAATACCAAAGAAATAATTTAACACTATTATTTGGTTAAAATCTTCATTTTTGTAAGATTCAGACACACTTTTTGGACCGTCCCTAAAAAGGACGCTAGGCATTAATTGGTTAAATTACAGGATTTTAATATTTTTTTCATTATTTATTTTTATCATTTATTTATTTATTTATTATTATTATTATTATTATTATTATTATTATTATTATTATTATTATTATTATTATTATTATTATTATTTTTATTATTATTATTATTTTGTGTTTGTGTGGTTGAAGTAAAGTTTCGAAGAATCACAGCTATAGTAGCGAAATGCTAAGAGAAATATTTTAAACACTTTTTGCAGTTTAGCAGGTTGCAGAATTTTATCACACGTCAAATACTTTTATCAACCATCACATCTGTATATTTTATAGGAATTCAATAGCTGTACTACGTAACATTCCTTTCAGATTATCATAGGGGAGAAAAATCCGCAGTTTTAACGTTTTTTAAGAAACTTCCCTGTGTTTCTACTATTAAGGCTCCAAGAAATCAAAAATCACAAAACAACCAAACCACTCAGTGGAATTTCGCAGGATATGTTTTAAATACTTATTTAAACGTGCTCATTTTTTTAAAACCTATTTTTCAACTAGAAGGATGCTTTTTTTCTTCATCTACCCCAAGTCCAACTCTTATACAAATTGACGGATTTACCCTGTAACTACAGTCGCACATTGCATTCAAAAAACAGAATACAGTAAACCCTCGTTATATCACGGAAAAAGCGCGCTTTATCCGAAAACGCGATATAACCGAGGTCGTAAAAAGCAGCGATTCGATTAACACACAAATTAATGAATGGCCTGTGCGTGTGCACCTATAAAATAACAATAATAATGATAATAATAATAACAATAATAATTTATCATCATATTCAGACGGTTTCTCAATATAAATAAAAGAAAATTAGTTTAACAATTATTCTTTCAAAATAAAAATAATATATAATAGTGATATAATAATAATTAATAAATAAATATTTCTATTATTTTATCATGGAATGCGAATCGAAAGTTGTATCTTCAACTGCAATGATTTTAGATGCATGGAAAACATATCTATTTCGTTCATTGATTTAAAAAATAAAACACTTTTTCTGGGAAATATAACTTTTTTTCCTGTGATTTCTAATGTGAAACAAAATTATTAAAATATACATATATATTATTCAGAGAAAGGAAATAGCACGATATATCCGAATGAGCGATGTAACGAAGGGTTACTGTATTTGGCTGCAAAAAAGAAATATTTTTCCAGCGGAGCCTTTAGGGTTTTTAAAAGGTTTATTGAATGAATTGCGGCAAATGACAATGCCACTGGAGTCAATAGGCAACTGAAACAGTTTTTGAAATACATAGATGCGTGCCAACACATTTGGATGAGATTCAGGCAATTTTTTCCTGTTGTTTTTGACGTTTTACTCATCCTGGGCACGAATTAACGTTTTTGGCACGAATTAAGCTTTCCTCTCTTCTTGCTTCCGTTTTCTGAAGGAAAATCTGTCAAGCGTCATCTATCAAATTCAGATACGTAAGCCAGCTTCCAGCTCTTAAGTACTAACAGATATAAATGTCACTGCTGTGAGGTAAACGAAAATCAGAAGTTTTGTAAAAATATTTGAATTTGGACAGAATTTTTCCTTTTCTAAAACCCACTTTTGCGGTGATACTCTTGATACTCAATAAACAAAAAATTCTGTCCATATTCGAATACACAAAAAATTTCAACAAAAAAAATTACTGCTTTCATTAGATGATTTATTTTAAAGTTTTTCGAAGACTGCTGATCTTAAATATATTTTAAATTTAAAATTTCTTACCTAAATAAAAGTAAATTTTAAAAAAGAAAAAGAAAGAAAAAACTAAGCAAAACTTTTTACTTTTTATTATTACTTTTAAGCACAAGCTTTACATAAAGTAGATTCTTTTAGGAATCGCGATTAATGAAACTATTTATTTCAGCACATTTACGTAAAGAAATATATTGAAGAACAACTATACAGTTTAACTAATAGTATCTTTTCTAAGGTTATAATTGGGATTTAACTAATTTACAGGAGAGTAATTCAGTTATAAATTTATGTATTTTTTTTAAGTGAAATAAACAAAGAATAAAACATTTTTTATTTCGCAACAGCAGTGTGTGTGTGTGTGTGTGTGTGTGTGTGTGTGTGTGTGTGTGTGTGTGTGTGTGTGTGTGTGTGTGCGCTCCTTTGGCAGCATGTCCTGCATGGTGGTGTAGCGAGACTGTTGCTCTCTTTCTTCAGCTCTGGCTATATTTGCTGGGCTGCAGGAAGGTGCGGAACTGTTAACAAAAACCTATCCAGGCTTTCATAGGAAGTTCCCGGCTTATTGCCGTTAACGTGACTGACTTTCATTTGGAAGGTTTCTGAATTCTTCGGGAAGGTTACTGGCTGAATTAAACCATTCTAATGTTTTCCAGCAATGTTACTGGCAAAAGCTAGGCTCATCAGCTGCCCCAAAAGTTTTGGAAATTTTTTTTTTCCTTTGTGTAAGTTGGAGCGATAATGCATTTTTGTAGGTCTATTACTTAATTTTCTCTTAAGCGGCTTTATATTTCATTCTCTTGAATTGAAAACACAATTTTCACTGTGCAGAGTAGTTTGTTTATATACCTTGGTTCAATGTGTAGGTTATTTTGTTTAATCTGCACTTTCTTCAAATCGAACGACATAGATCCCCTATTAGTCCGGATTGATGAAGTTCTTCTGCATACTAAAAATGAAAAAAATTTCACAAAAATATTGAACTAAATAACATCATAACATCATGAGAAGATTTGAAAGAAAAAAAAATACGAATGAAAAACTGAGCATTAATCACGGAAGAATCAACACTAGTCATCTCTCCTTTCCTGGAAAGCTAAAAAAAAAATTTCAGCATTATTTCTTTTTATTTCGGCATCAAATAGTAGCATCATGAAAATTGTCCTCTAATTTTCTGAAACCAGAAACCAGAAAAGAATGAAAATAATAAAAAAGTCATAACAGAATTACAAGAGAATTAAAATCACATTGCGAAAATCGCGAACTATCAAAATAGTTTGCTGAACCACTTCAATGCCTGATTGTTCCGGCTATCGATTTCAAAATAATACGACGAGCGAATGTATATGGCAAATAGAATAATTAATTTAATCCTGAGCCATACTCACCCGGTATGTCATCGGGTAAGTGATACATGAAAGATACTTTGAGCTGTGACGGGATGTCGTTGGGAGAACCTGGAAATGAAATATTAATACTCGTGGTTAGAATGAGTATGGCGTGTGTCATTCTAACATAGTTTCCAGTGAACGAATATTTGTGAAATCATCTCAATAAATAAATTAAATAAATAAATAAAATGAATCAATGAATAAAATAAAATTGCATAAAATAAATAAATTAATCAAATAAATAAATAAACAAATGAATCAATAAATAACTAAATAAATAAATAAAATAGACAAAATATAACTAAATAGATAAGCAAACACACAAATAAATAAATACATGAAATAAATAAAAAATAACTAAATAGATAAACGAACAAATAAATAAACTTAATAGAATAAATAAATAGGTAAATAAAATAAACAGATAAATAAATAAATATGAATACAAAAAAGGAAATAATAAAATCTAGACTACGAAAATTTTACTTCAAAAGAGCAGAATTAGTTCTTGAAGATGTGTAGAGATTAATGTAGAGCAAAGTGAAATAGCTTAGGTAACTTATTTTTTTAAATGAACAAATTGGAAATTTATTTTGAAAATTGGAGCAGATAAAGGAAGAAGAATGGACTTTATAAAAAGACTTGCATTGAAACATCATTTTAATTTTTGGTAGTAAACTTGTAGCTTCAAGGAAAAGATAGAAAAATGCCACCTTTTTGTCTCAAGGGGCAAGTGAAAAATAAAATATTTCGTTAATGAAATGTTTCAAATTTAATCATTAAGGATATTTTTGATCAAAGTAAATTAAAGAATTAATGAAGTATTGAAAAGATAATGAAACAATTAATGAATAAATAATGCACAAGAAAAATAAATGTGGGAATAAAATAGTGAATGAATAAGGAAATAAGTGAGTCAGTGGATAAATAAGTGAATGAATATATAAGTGATTTACTAATTGAATGAATAAGTAAACGAAGTGAAGTATTTCACTTTGTCCCATTCAATTTGCATCGTACTTTTTGCACTTGTCACACGACAACAACAACAAAAACTTAAACTATCCAAATCCCATATTGAATAATCAGTCAAATTAATATATCGAGTCACAAATAAACATTAAACGCTTCACGAAAATGCAAAATTAGAAAAGGAGAAGCTGATATAGTGACGATGCAGAACGTAATTTTTAAACTTTTGCCAAAATAGAAAGCAAACAAGTTTCCAAGACGAGTGATCTTGCAGTGGAAAAGTATTGTCTGACCACGGTTGATGCGAAGTTGGCAAAAGTCCAATTAAGAAGAGTCTGATTGAGGTTGGGGAGAGTAAAAATTTGATGCACGTGTTTCGCTCATGGGCCTGATCAATTGAGAGGCTGACACACATCTGCCAAGGGCGGATCCAGAAACTCTTTAAGGGGGGGCGATTGATTTTTTTTACCTTTATATATATATATATGGGTGATTCTCCAAAAACCTGGCATTTTCAACTCACAAACTCTATAAAAATAAAAATGCTTAAAAAGATCTAAAAAAAATCATACTTATTCTTTGTTAGGAGCTTATTAAGAGAAAAATAGAGGGAACTCACTTTAAGTATGCCAGATTACCAGTGCTTTAAAAGTAATGCTAGAGTGGCATTTTTTTTTTTTTTTTTTTTTTTTTTGCGCCAGGAGAGGGACATTTTTTTTTGTGCCAGGAGAGGGACATTTTAATCAAAAAAGGCTGATATTTCTACCCGGAATTATATAGAAGGTAAATAATGGTATTTTTCTCTTTCATCCTCTTAACTCATTTACACACTGCAGGCAGAATTATTCTTTTTATTTTATTTAGAACAGAAATGTTGGCCAGGAGAGGGACATCGAAAATGTTACATACCTCATTTTGAACTAAGGAATAATAATACGAACAGCAGACACATTCTGTAGACAAAATACTCTATGAGTCCAAAGAAGTGATGAGAATAAACAGTGTTATAGCACTGCAGATTCAAAATTCCTTCTTTTTGCCTTTAATAATTGAACCAATTTGTAGGCCAGGAGAGGGACATGCAATCTCGGGACAAACTTCAAAATGATGTACCTGATTATATAATCATTTAAATAAGGTAAAACAACACTATATTACACTCATAACTATACATAATTCAACACTACAAGTGAAATTTGTGCAATGTTCACGTAAAATTTTAAAATAATTTGTTTACATTTTCGAAACAGGGTGGGACACGCAAAAAAGGTGACTTTTTGGCTATTCAAAAATTTTTGTAGAAAAAAATAAATGAAAACTTGATTTAATATGAATTGAATAACATCAGAATAAGTATTTCTAACAATTAAAAAAATAAAAAAACTTTCTGGGTCAAATAATTTTTGTGCTGTCCTACGGGGACATCATATTGTTCGGATTTTGGAGAATCACCCATATATATATATATATATATACCCCCCCCCCAAAAAAAAAAGAAGAATAAAAACACAAACATACGTATGTGTGCTTGTTGATGGGTCTTTTTCTTTTTGCTGATCCCTCCCACTTATGTTTTTTTTTCTTCCAATGCTATTGCTTTCTGTGTTTTTTTTTTTTTTTTAAATATTTTTAGAAGAATGACTTTTGTAGGGGATGCATTTAACCATTTTAAAAGAAGGAGGGTAGAATATCCCTAATTTTAGGGGGTCGGGGGGTTCTCCCCCGGGATTTTTTTAAAAAATAGATACAAAATTCTGCATTACGAGGCCTTATATGGGTATTGACACTGCAGAAATATGAGAATAAAGAAATCAAACAAAACCTTTTAAATGTTATGCCTTTTGCAAATTAAGATCAACTAAAATATTTTAAAAAATATGGACCGACAAATCCTTGACATCTGCAGAGATAAAGAACGAGGGAAGAGAAAAAAAAATAAACACATCATCACTTGCTTGCATCGGTTTTCAGCATAGTTACTGTAGCTTATATTAGTAGTATTACAATTGTATTAGCATACATTCAGGGGTGCCCGGAATTGAAGTCATTGCGACATCCTTTTTTGGCAAATTTTGGCTGATGAGTAAACAAATTTCTACACAGTAGCAAAATATTTCATTAGAAAATCTTGTCCTAGTATGCAGGTGACTGGGAATTTCAATCAGCAAATTCAGAAATTTTCCTCTTTGAATAGTTCAAGATTGGGAAGCTCCTGCATGCATTACACTAAACGGAACTTACCTTTAGTCTTTTCTATGTTTGAAGGCGATTCAACGGATATTAACGGTGATTCAGTTGATAAAAGTGGCTCAGGTCCAAATGATATATTTGATTTGCTACATTTTCCTTGTTTTAAGCCACCTCTCCATAAAATCGCATAAACAAGAAAGTTTAATAACCGAACTAGGAACGTTGCTCAGTTCTACTGACTCCAAAAGGAGGCTAAGACCACTTGAAATCGTGCTTATTTTCGTTACGTCATATAGACGGCGTCCCTCCATATGATGATGGGCGTCAAGAAATCGGCGACTCGGAATGTATACATTCGAAGGCGAAGGATAACCCTTTCTCCTTTTATCATTTGCATTTCTGCCTGTAGAGACTTTTAATTTATCGGCGCTGTCTTGAAAATGGTGCCGAATTTCAGTTCCACAGGAACAGAAAAGAAATATAATAAATCCCTCATTCCTAGAAAGGTAGAAAATAACTTTTTTTTTACATTTTTGGTAAGTGCCTGTTTCTTTCTTTCTTTTTTCCTTTTTTCTTTTTCTCTTTTCTTTTCTTTTCTTTTTTTTTGTCTCAAGGGGGGGGGGGCGTTCGCCCCCATCGCCCCCCTCTTGTATCCGCGCTTGACATCTGCAAAAGCTTGCACCCTTAGAAACTAATAGATGCGTCCATTTGCGCCTGCAAACCAGATGTTTGCCTTTCCATCTCATCCGCGGTCAGGTTGTAACTGTACCACATGGTTGTTGATGAAAACACAACTTTTGAAAATTTGATTTTATTAAATAAAAAAAAAAATCTTACTTGGTAGCATGAACGTGTAAAATACAGGAACGAGAATCTTTTTAAAGTCATTTGGAGGAGGACTTTCTGATGAATTGCTGTTCTCAAGATCATCTGATTGTTGCTGATTTCTGAAATAGAGTTTTGACTTTGCTGCATCCTTATTTTCTTGTTCATAAAACTCTGGGGGCGGTATCCCGTCCTTTGACCAACCAATGGGATACTTTAATTCATATTGATCAGATTTAGAATATGCTGGAAAGAAAAAAAATAATGATTAAAGACTATCATATTGTGGCCACACGAAACTTTCTTATGAATGTTCGAATATTTTGTTTAGTAACTAAGACTAAGTTTTACCAGTCGCAAAAACAGAATCAAGAGGGAAAATGGAAAACTGTTTGATGTCCGAAAACCTCAGATTATGTACTGAAATCAATAACAAAAATTTTATTTGATAACTAATAGAAAATGGAGAACAGATAAGGCTTATACATATATGCATATATATAGATATATATGTGAAGCCAGGGTTACGGAGTTGCAAGGAAGAGGACCGACTCTGAGAATTTTAGAGCCTACGAATCTTTTCTCCTCCACGCGCCACCTCTTAGCGCAGAGCCTTAGGTTCCATCATCCGGGGGTCCGGGGAGCGGGCCCCCGCATGACCGGGAGCGAAAGAGAGCATACGAATCTGACTTCTTTATTCCGAAATCAGTCCGAGTCTTACTCCGCAACACTGACAAAATTACAGACTTGACAGACAAAATTGCAGAAAATGACAGACTCCTATTTTTGGAATTTTAAAACTATCGATTCACTACCCCGACAAATTATCTCCAAAATCAATCTGATTCCGACTCAACAACACGACAGGGGCGCCCCCAGCTTAAATTTTTGGGAGGGAGAAAATTCTCAATTTGCCGAATGGAACTTCAAAATGTGCCGAATGGAAAAATACGAGTATGGACACAGACCTTAGTGTTTTATTGATATTTTTACTGTTTTCCGAAATGGTTCTGTAAATGCTGAAACCACCTAATAACAATACTTGTATCTTTGGTAAAGCAGAACTGTGGACGTTCTGAGGCTTGAAAGAGCAAATTATTGAGTGAACTCAGGAACGCAGTGACAGGTGTAGCTTTGACTTCATTTTGGGCGAGGGATCCAATAAAAAGTATGTATATCGGGATTAATTAAACTTCGAGATTTCTTAAGGTATTCGAGTACACTGTAAAAAAAATTATGTTGTTTTTACAGTATAATACAGTTAAATTTTACGACAAAAAACTGTAAAATTTCTAACTTTACAGTAAGAAGCAGTACAATTGCTGGTTTTAGTTTATTACTCCGCATTGTAGGGAAATTATGTATGCAAAACGAATATTTCATTTTTGATTTTTTTTACTTATGGCTGCGCCACTGACGCGAATCAGTTGCCGGAAAAGGTTAAATTACACCCACACAATTACACAGAAAATACACTATTAGTAGCTTATTTTTCAATGGCGAATCAATGAAATTATAACGGGATTTTTTTTTCAACACAATTTCTTCATATATTACATGCATAATTTATTGAAAATGATGAAAACTAATTTTATTAAATTCTAAGAAAAAAGCATAATGTCTGAAAAATAACTGGAACCAAGATTAAAATTAATTTATGGCTAAAATTTTTACAAATTTTTTTTCCAAATTCATGACGACCTTTAACAAAGAAATTAATTTGTTTCTAATTATTGAGGTCGGTGGCGGATTTACATAGTCACACATGTCGCAACTGTGACATAAGACCCCGGAAAGGAATTTAAACTGCACATGAAAATAAGTTCACGTTAAACAAGGGGCTCCCAAAATGTATTGCGACAGGCTCTCAAGTGTGGGAGTCTATGGTCATTGATTTAAATCAGTGAGTAAAAAAAAAAAAAACAAATGCATTGAAACAAATTAAAAGAGGAAGAAAAAAAGATCAATTTAAAACTAACCGTTAATGGCGATAATTCGCTGCTTGAAGCAGTCTTTATTTTCTTTCTTGCAGCATCAAATGGATTTTTTGGAGCTCCAGCAAGTTTCACGGAGATATGTTTTCCACCGTGACAAAGTTCCTCATGTTTCCGTTTATAATCGTCATCAAAAGTACTTCCACAAATTAAACACTCAACTTTATATTGTTTACGAATTCTCTTCATTGTAAGCAAAATCAATCAGTACTATAATTAAAACGAAAAACAATATTGAACTAGTTCGACGGTCGATTCTTTTCGTAGTGAGGAAAGTCAAGAAATGGAACTAAATAAATGAAGCTAAGCAAGTAAGCATATAATATTTTTCAGTACGAGAAATGAGAAAATCTGCTTGTCAAGCAAAAAATAAAACTGAAGTCGCCGCACATAATATTAGAGTTCTTTGCGTTCAAAGTGCAACATTTATGCATTGCAGCATTTTCACTATATATATTATCCGTCTTGTCTGGGGTCATGCTACACACACTATGGAATTCACCGAAAGGCGCTAAGGAAAGAAACGGTTTGGTTTATGGTAAATAACGTCAACAAAAGAATGAGATATATTTTTATTAATCGGATCTTCTCATTTTCAAAGATAACTAATGTATAACAAAAAAAGAGAAAGATTGCAGCCGCACGCACACTATATATATATATATACATAAAAATTGCAAAAAAATCTTTCAATACTATCCCTGAATGTGCCGAATCGTTGTCCAAATTTGCCAAACGAGGAAGATGTTTGGGAGGTCCCGGTGACCTCCCTGGACCTCCCTTCGGGGCGCTCCTGCAACACGACAGCCCCGTAATGGCCTTGGTTATAGCTGCAGTTCTAATTAACTTAGATGCTTCGAACAAATTACAGCTTACGTAGAAAATTTTTCTCTTTCGATAGGTATCAAAGTTTTTAACATGCGAGTATGTTTTCACTACGAAATTAGTGAAAGAAAACTGATTCATTTTTAGTTTTCCAATTTATTAATATTTTTATTCATTCGTTAATGTTAGATCTATATCCGCTAACTATTTTCAGAGCTATATCCTCATTCATCTTTCATAGATGCTAATCGATTTTTCATATATGACGTCAAAAGCAGACGCAGCCAAGAAATACCAACGTTTCTTTAATTAGTTATCTAATTTTATGTTGATTTGACGTAAATTTTTCTCTAGTATATGTACCTGGAATAAAATTTTATCTTTCTTGTCTCCGAAAAATCATGCTTTTAACTTGTTACGAACTTTCAGGAAAACTGCGCAATACTTTTGAAGCTAACAATTAATCAGCATCTCCCTCAATTACAGTCATATAAATATAAAGATGAGACTGGAGTACAATGCAATCTTTGGAAAACTATGACGGAGCTCAGTTGGCAAGGTTCGAGAAATATTGTGTGCAAGGAGAAGATATGTAAGAGTTTTAGGAAAATACACCTTCTAGAACTGCAAAATGGCAAAAGTTTATCGTACTACTGGTTTGAAAAACAACTTTCAATACAAGTCCCCAGCGGCGTATACTGCAGTACTTCAAGCTCTTGATAAATTTTTCAATTGCATTGTTTCATCACTGTGGAATCAATGATACCATGTTTACCATGACACCATGTTCAGAAAAAAAAATCCTTACTTTTTTCGATGATTGTCTCAAACCGAATTAGCGGGTATTGAAAATACGGCAAGAAATTCAACACTTGTAAATCCGTTTTGTCAGTCTTCAGAGGGAAAAACACTCTGACTTTTCTGATGATTATCTATGTACAAATTAGCAGATATTGAGATTACAGTAAGGAGTTCAATTGTCTGCTACGCAGTTTTCAGACAGTTGTCAGGAAGGAAAGATAGATTCTTCCTTTTCTGCAATTACAGAAAACGGATTATCAGCTATTGAGAATGCAACAAGGAGTTTAAAACCTGCTAATCCGTTTTCAAACAGTAGCTGGAAAAAAAAAACTTACTTTCCTGACGATTGCTTGAAAACAGATATTCAAGAGCTGAGAACACAGACAAAAGTTCAATGCTTGCTAAGCTGTTTTCAGACAATTGCAGGAAAAAAAGAAAAAATCTTACTTGTCTGAAAACGGATTAGCCGGTATGCAAAAAGTGGCGCGAACTTCAATACCTGCTTATATCTTTTCAGACAGTTATTTCAGAAAAAAAAAAGGTCTTTGTTTTTCTGACGATTACCTGAAAAAGGATTATCCGCTATTGAGAATGCAGCGAGGAATTCAATATATGCTAATCCGTTTTCAGACACCTGTCGAAGAAAAAAAAGATCCTTACCTTTCTGTGAATTATCTGAAAACGGTTTAGCAGACATTGAGAATATGGTGAGGAGTTACAAGACCGCTAATCCGTTTTCAGACAGTCATCAGAAAAATAAATAAATAAATAAAATGTTCAGCAATTAGAAATAATCAGCGGAGGATCCTCAATATATCAAAAATAAAATACTGCGTACATATGTTTCAAATCAAAAATACATATTGTTTAGCTATCTTTAGAATTCATTCGAATTGCAAGTGAAGAAAAAACTTACTTAACATGAAAATAAGAGCAACTGTCAAAATAAAACGCAGAGGCATCTCTTAATTGCTTGACAAACCTTAAAACTTCATTCAAGATACGGAACATGCCTCTTCGTCTACATCCAAACCATTACGTTTTATTTCCTCCACCATTCTGAGCACACATTTTTCACGACGTCATCCACTTCATGAGCGAATGCGCAGTTTATTGGTTCAGAGAAAGAATGCAAGTAAATAATTTAATTCCTGCAGAATTCATTTCAGTAAATGCATAGAGGGAAAAAACCACATTTCTCGCTAAACAATCTCCATAATCATTCGTCATGTAATTTCCCTGCTGACAATTCAAGTGTTCAATAGTTTTGTAATAATGTTTGAGATTATAACTCAAAATCCAGTTATGTATTTTTTTTTTCTTCTTTTTTCGAATTTGTTCTTCTGAATATCTGATATTTAAAAAATGTAAATTTAAATTTGAATTAAATTCTGAACATTAGTTAACATTGGATGCATGATATTCAAATCATAGTTAAATGGGTGACACTCAGGGCATTTGCATAGGAGCCTAGGGGAACTGAGCTCCTGCTCTTCCTTTCAATTTTAACCGCAATTTTTTAATTTCAGAAGGAATTAAGGTTTTTTACATACGAAAATAGAAAATAAGGCTTCTGCGCTTCTTTTTTTCATCTTCAGAAGTTAAGCCTTGATGACACTATACTATGGACTAAATCTGGTTACGGGGAACTGCAGGGACAACCGAAGGGTGTGTCGAAAAAAAATATCCATGTTATCAACTGAAACATAAATAGAGACTAATCGCCAGGGTGGCTGGATAAGCCGTCTTCGGCAGTGAACTGTGCGGAGTCACCCCCTCTCCCCCCCTCCCCATGCCGCTCGAAATTTTTAAAAGTTTAAGATCTACTTTTTTTTTTTTTTTTTTTTTTTTTTTTTTGTCTCCGTTCGGTGATATGAAAGCGAACATGAGAGAAGACACAAAAGCTCTTACTGGAAAATTGTATACATTGAGGCTCTAAAATCATAATTTTGAGCTACCTTTGGTAATGTTAGGGAAAGCTCTCGGAGATTCGTAATAACGATTAAAATTGTGATTATTGTAAAGCTATTTTTGGCGACATTATACACTAGGGAAGCAGAGGAGGGGTTTGAATTCCGGAAACTCGTCGAAATTAAAATTCTCCCCCACCCGCAAAAAAAGTCATTTTATGCTTTTTTTGATCAGATGACGGCTCACATGTAGTGTTTGAAGTTTGAAAAATTCTAAAATGCAATTTTAAATTGCAATCTTTGGTAACATTAGGGAGGAGAGTGGGAAACAAAAATTCTCCTCTGGAAGATCCACTTGGCTATGCCCATACGATCGCCGATAGCAGGGCCGTCATTTCAAGTTTTTTCGGAAGGGGGGGGGGGGCAAAGGGTCCAATGCAGTTCCATCGGAAAAAATCAAAAGCCACACCCACTTATATGTATATACATTGATTTCTCAAAATCAGGAGGGGGGCGATTGACCCCCCTCCCCCCAAATGACGGGCTTAGCCAATAGCAAAGACGAACCTCTTGTCAGTTTTGTCATCAAGTTCTAACCCGCCCCATTAAAATTTATACTACTCTGACTAAATGTATGTATTATGTTATTGACCCTTTTACATACACTAATATAATTTTCTTTTTTAAACCTATTTTTCGAATTTTCCAAGTTATTCGCTCATTCCTCGTGCCAGCCTAATTCGCGGATAATCTGGAGTGAACTGTAAAGACACATATGCATAAACGTTTATGCTTTTATAATCTAGGGAGACAACTTCCTCCCTGCCACTTCCCATACACGCACTGTTCACCCAAATGATGGCACAGGATCTAGATATTTATCGAGAAGGTTAAAAAAATATATTAACTTCTATGCTTCAGTTTCCTGTTTCACCCACATCTCCTTCTTAAAAAGTTTCTAGAAGTGGATGTAGGCGTAATACTCGCAACAACTGTTCCCTTTGAATTCTACTCTTTGCGATGTGTGGATAATTCTGATAATGGGTCATTCCACGTCAAGTGTACGAGGCGTCCCCACTCGACCCCCTCTGATTTTGATGAACATTTTTTTGGAAGTGTATATAAAACTTGCATGAAGCCATACCAAATGAAAGCTGCATAAGCCCTGTAGACTAGGGTGGGCCGAAAAAACACTTTTTTTTATTTCGAATTTGTAATAGCGCGGAAAAGTTGCGAATTATGAAGACAAAAAGAAGGAAAAAAAAATTTTCGAAATCGGTTGATATCTTCCGATCGCGCATAAGCCCTAAAGTTTGACAAAAAATGAAAAAACTTCATTTTCGCGATTTTTTTTTAAATTTTTGAATTTGATGCTTTCGAAATGTAATAGTGCGGAAAAGTAGCTAATTGTAAGGACAAAAAGAAGGAAAAAAAATTATCGAAATCCATTGATATCTTCCGATCGCGCATAAGGCCTAAAATTTGACAAAATATGAAAAAATCTTCATTTTTGCGATTTTTTTTGAAAAAAATTTGAATGAAATGTTTTCATATTTTTTTCGCGCGGAAAAGTTTATAATTATGAAGACAAAAAGAGAGATAAAAAGGAGGAAAAAAAATTATCGAAATTGATTAATATCTTCCGGTCGTGCCTAGGGCCTAAACTTTGACAAAATATGAAAAAAACATCATTTCTGCGATTTTTTATTTAATTTTTTGAATTAGATGTTTTCGTAATGCAATAGTTTGTAACGTTTACTAATATAGCCTTAAACCATTGTGCTTTGATTTTGTTTTGGTCAGTTAATATCTTCCGGTTGCGCATTAACCCCAAAATTACCCAAAATAATAATTAAAAGTTACATTTTTAAGCGTTTTTGGTTTTTGATGAATAATTTTTTGTGAAACAACCGTAGTATTTTTTGAGACAGAGTGACAATAATATAGAAAAATAAACTACCACAGGTTCAGTCGATGTTATCCAGTTGCGAAAAGCCTTAGAAACTCTCATGCGCAGACGTCGGGCAGCAATCCAGGCGACGTCGCTCGCCTGGCTACGGCTCTTTTCCACTCCATCGCCGCCTTCCTAGGACCATGTCAGCTGTCTGCCTATATTGTTTTTTCAGTCTGCGCTTCTATGTAGTAATCGCAGTGTACTATTATTTAGTTCAATCTAGCTGTTTTGATTTTGAAAACTTGTAGTCTTCTGTAATGATGTAATTTCCTGCTGTGTGTGGACTCTGTGATTAAAAAAAAAAGTTATGTACTAACAAGACAAATACTCTAATAACAAGACAAATATTTGGCTGCCCCACTTTTGGCACTCCAAAGATCTGCCATCAACCTAACTGCCTACTGGCGAAGACACCATTATTAATTTCTAGTGCCAAATTTAACCTTCCTTGAGTACGGCACCTAATGATGTCCTTGCGAGTGGACGGCTTGTTTGATGGCAGTTCTTTTGGAGTACCAAAAGTGGGGCAGCCAAATATTTGTCTTGTTATTAGAGTATTGGTCTTGTTATTTGGCCCGTCCATTGTATAACTTTTTCATTAAATCACCGAGTTCACACAGAGCAGAAAACTACATCATTACAGAAGACTGTAAGAATTTCAAAATGAAAACAGCTAGATTGAACTAAATAATAGTACATTGCGATTACTACATAGAAACGTAGACTGAAAAAACAATAGAGGCAGACAGCTGACGTAGTCCTAGGAAGGCGGCGATGGAGTGGAAGAGAGTCGTTGCCAGGCGAGCGACGTTGCCTGGATAGCTGCCGGACGTCTACGCATGAGAGTTTCTAAGGCTTTTCGCAACTGAATAATATCGACTGAACCTGTGGTAGTTTGTTTTTCTATTTTATTGTCAGTCTGTCTCAAAAAATAATACGGTTGTTTCACAAAAAATATTCATCAAAAACCAAAAACGTGGAAAGATGTAACTTTTTTTAATTATTATTTTGGGCAATTTTGGGGTTAATGCGCAACCGGAAGATATTAACTGACCACAACAAAATCAAAACACAATGTTTTAAGGCTATATTAGCAAACGTTACAAGTATTGCATTACGAAAACATCTAATTCAAAAAATTAAACACAAAATCGCAAAAATGATGTTTTTTCATATTTTGTCAAAGTTGAGGCCCTAGGCACGACCGGAAGATATTAATCGATTTCGATAATTTTTTTTCCTCCTTTTTATCCCTCTTTTTGTCTTCATAATTATAAACTTTTCCACGCGAAAAAATTATGGAAACATTTCATTCGAAATTTTTTCAAAAAAAATCGCAAAAATGAAGTTTTTTTCATATTTTGTCAAATTTTAGGCCTTATGCGCGATCGGAAGATATCAATGGATTTCGATAATTTTTTTCCCTTCTTTTTGTCCTTCCAATTAGCTACTTTTCCGCACTATTACATTTCGAAAACATCAAATTCAAAAATTTAAAAAAAAAATCGCGAAAATGAAGTTTTTTTCATTTTTTGTCAAACTTTAGGGTTTATGCGCGATCGGAAGATATCAACCGATTTCGATAATTTTTTTTTCCTTCTTTTTGTTTTCATAATTCGCAACTTTTCCGCGCTATTACAAATTCGAAATAAAAAAAAAGTGTTTTTTCGGCCCACCCTACTGTAGACCAGCCAAAAAAATTATTTTGTAAAGGCCTATTTTTCGTGTCTTGAAAAAAAAAAATGACCAAATCGTCAAGTTTGTGCTTTTATTGCTCGCGACCTAGGACGATTATCAGGCTCAAATTTGGTGATTATGATCATTGTTTAGGGTAGAATAGCCTACTTGTGTAACAAAAGCTCAATGCACTGTAGATTTTTTTCAATTTGATGCCAAAGTTGGTAAAAAATCGTATTTTGGCAAATTTTGACCATACGTTATCAGCTTGTATCTGCTAAGAGAATGACTTTCTGAAGCTAATTCTTTCCTCGTTTGTAGCCTGATAGTTCGCCCAAAAGGTGTGCAAGTGGCATCTTGATAGCTCAAATAATTGCTGGATTATGCGAGTTGAAATTCCAGTCAAAAAAATTTCTTCTCAATTTCAAAGGGCAATATCTCAAAAGGGTCATCTTGAATTTAAATTTTTTTATATCATTGGAAAGAGCACTTTTCTTAACAAAAAAACGTTATTCTTATTTTTAAGACAAACCAGTTTCAAGGGGATATTGCCGATCAAAAATATGTTCGTCATTCCACATGAACTCAAAGAAAAAAAGACATGGACCTTAAAAGTTCATGTCAATTTGTTCTATTAAAACTTACAGGAGCTATTGTGCTTATATTCTGATGAAAAAAAACTTTTTCAGATATTTTTGAACTTTAGTTTTTGTGTGCGCACTGCGTATCCGTAAAAACTCAAGAAATGGCAAAAAATAAAGTTTCGTTTTTAACAAAAAGAATTATCTTTTTATCGCTGCTATAAGAGCTTGAGTCTTTTCCTATGTGCTATTTTTAAGCTCTTGGAATATAATTTCGGATGATATGTTGTAGGTCATTAATATTTGAAGGTCATGAAAAGCATTTTTCCCATTTTTCATCATTTTTCTTCATGGGCAAATTGCAATCATAGGCTGAATATCTGGACACATAATCGGCAGTACAAAGAATGGATTTTCAATTACTACTTATCATACTTTCAATTATTACTAGCTGCCAGGGCAGCTAGATTAGCTTCCTGCGGCATGCTGATGCATAACGTCCCCCCTCTCTAACTTTTACCTCATTCTGAAATTATATTAATTGATATAATTTAATGTTCATTCGATTTCAAGTCATACCACGCACGTGGCCCGGCGTTGCACGGGCACTTTGTGCCCTGAAAGTAGTGAGAAAAAAATTTAAAGAAACTACTCCCCGCCAAGGCGGCTCGCTTACAGGCGCTTCACGCCTTTACTTTTTTCCTATATAAAAAAATCATTCGAATTATTGAGATGCTTCACGTCTTCAAGATGGTGAGGAAAGTTTCAGTAAGTTCAGGTCGCTCAAAGAAAAAAAGCAGATATAGATACTCAGTTTTTAATATAAGTAGATGGCTCTTCAACAAATAAATGTTTCAAAATATTACCAGTAGCTAGCGATAAAAATTCTACGTAAGTGGTCCGCTTATGAGTTTCGTGTTTGATTTAGTTAAGCCTTCATTCAAAATTCTCATTATCATTGTTATCACCGTTTCATAGCAACGACGGTTTGCAAGAATGGATTTCATATTTAATCATTTATTAGGCTTAATCGCTTTAAATTTGACTACTTATTAATTGATATCTTCGCTAATTGAAATCGTATAATTATATCAATTGAAACTAAAGAAGCTTGAAAAATTACCTATCTATCGGTACCTGGTTCGACTTTCAGTTCATTGGCGTTCAGGAGAAAGAAGCGTGACATAGAAAGATAGAAAGATAGTTAGAAAGAAAGATAGTGAGAAAGATACTCAGTTTTTAATATAAGTAGATTGTTATCATTCATATGGCGGAAATAATTGCAATATTCAACTCTATCGAAAACTTTCGTTATTGCATTTTAGAATAATGGCTTTGCAGTCCCATTATACATATCCACGCAGCTAGTTTACTTAAGAAAATTAGGTGAAGTTTCGTAATGTAGACATTACCTTATTTCTGAAGTACATTTACACTAAAAAGAATAAAATAAAAATATTTTTGAAAAAAAAAAAATTGAACCGACTTTAGAACTTCACTCGTTAAGTGCTCTAAAAAGTAAAAAATAATTTTATTCTTTGAACACCCATTGATACTACATTTAAACACAAGTTTTGAAGTCAGCGCTTTTGAAGTAGCAGCGGTAAAAAAATAATTCTTTTTGTTAAAACAAAACTTAATTTTTTGCCATTTCTTGAGTTTTTACGGATGTGCAAAAAAAAAAAAAAAACTTAAGTTCAAAAATATCTAAAAAAGTTTTTTTTTCCATCAGAACATAAGTACGATAGCTCTTTTAAATTTTATTAGAGCAAATTGACATGAACTTTTAAGGTCTAATGCCTTTTTTTCTTTGATTTCACGTGGAATAACGTACACATTTTTGATTTGCAATATCCTCTTAAAGCTGGTTTGTCTCAAAAATAAAACCAACGTTTTTTAGTTAAGAAAAGTGTGTTCTTTCCAATAATACAAAGAAAATTAAAATTCAAGATGACCCTTTTGAGCAGTGTTTCTTTCAGGCATGTCTCCGGGGGGGCACTGCCCTCCCGGAGAAAGTCAACTGCCCCCCCGGAGGAAAAGTCAGTTTGCACTAACATACAAAAAATTAATTAATTACAGTAAAAAATAATCGAAAAATAAGCAAGTAAATATTTAACAAATAAATATAAAAGTATTAACGAAAATTTTAAACCATACATCGTGGGGAGCGGGGGGGGGGGCATCAAAGGTGTCCTTAAATTGCGTTCTAAAATATCAATTTCGGAAAACTACCCGGGGGGGGGGGCTAGGTTGAACCCCTTCTTTTTGCCTTGAAGTCATTAAAAATCGCCTACAGTTTTCTTTCTCTTTTTTTTCGGGGGGGGGTGAGTTCCAGGGCGAGTGCTGAGCTGCAACAATTTTCATTATGTTATAAAAGATAGTCTACGAATGCGTTTTTAGGATATCAATTTTTTTAATTTCTGAGAAATTATTCGTAAACTCCATCCGTTTACATCACGTCGTCAAAGATATGGCTTCAAATTGCCTAATCATGATTTCAATTTCGAAAATGTTTTAGAAGAGAAAATTAAATCGCATTCCTTTTTCTCTACTATTACCAAATATTATCGATTTTTGC
>JAXGGA010016994.1:0-25377 GCA_038373865.1 Uloborus plumipes | reverse complement strand
TGAGCTATGCTTCTTTTACACAAAAAATATTGAAAATTAAGTTAGAAAAATGACTAGAACTTTTTTCAAAAATGTTGGTACTGAAATGTATATATTGTGCAAGAGCAAAAAAAAAAAAAAAAAAAAAAAAAAAAAAAAAAAAAAAAAAAAAAAAAAAAAAAAAAAACACTATTTTTGTTTTTTGCAATGATAGAACACACCTTTAGGCTCATTTCGAATGCTTCCATTATTGAATAGGACTTCCGCCTTTTCGTGAAATGCCACTTAAGTAAACTCATGTTTTGCACATCTTTTTTCTACATCTGATATTTTGCTGAACTTAACAACTGAATTTGGGAGTCATAACTTATTTCTCACTTTTCTTTCTGCTTAATAAGGAATTAAGATGATTTTTAAGTAGCATAATAGGGCTGTAAATACACTTAAAAATAAAGGTATGTTTGCTTTTCAGTGAAATTTAAGTTAGGAAAATGACTAGAATTTTTTTCAAAAATTTTGATACTGTAATGTGTATATTGTGCAACAGCAACGAGAAAACGAAAAAAAACCACTAATTTTATTCTTTACAATGATAGAACACACCTTCAGGCTCATTTCGAATGCTTCCATTATTGAATAGGACTTCCGCCTTTCCGTGAAATGCCACTTAAGTAAACTCATGTTTTGCACAAGAAAAAAAATGCTTGTCGTAGTTTATTCAAATTTTATTCAAACAAAATTATATTATATAAATTTCAAGTATTTTTTTATTAAATCCTCATACTTTCAGCAACATATCTGAGAATTTTTGGAAATATTGAAGGATTTCTGCACCCGTCACAATTTACTGAAGAGATACGTATACATACAGATTAGGCTTAGCGGTTGACAGAAAATGCAATTTTTTGAAAAGTTTGACGGCCTGTAAAACAAAAACCAATCACATATGGGCAAAAGAATTCATATGGTTACTTACCACCATAAAAATATTAAATACACCAAATTTTATCAAAATCCGAGGACATGGGTTACAAAATCCCGTTTTCCTGGGTGATTTGACATGGATTGACCCAAAGATAAAACAAGTCCGAACTTAAGAATTATCGTTAGTAAACATTTTTATAGATTCTGTCAGTTGGCTTATGCTTAAAATAGAAAAAAATAACATCAAACATTCTATTCTAAAAATGTACTTAATGTGGTTTATGAGTCTGCATCTTTTCTACCAAGTCTTTAATTTTAGGATTAGTTCTTGAGAATCCTAAGAAATTTTACTGTTTTAAGTGCAATCAAGTAATATTCAACGGTATTTCGATTTTTTTGCATTCATAACAAAAATTATTTGTTTAGAAGCGTATTTTTAGCCAAATCTACAACAGCATCAGACGGCTAAAGTGTGTAAATGTGAAAAAAAATTGTTACAAATTTCCAAATTTCTATACAACGTAGGTGACTTTCTGTTGAAGTAAGCTCTTATATTTGATTACCAATGCAAAAGGTCACTAATTTCGATTTGGATTTCAGAAGGGTAACAAGTAGTGTCTTGCCGAGAAATGAACAAAGAATTTGAAAATATCAGCATTTTTTTTTTTGTGATCCTGAAAATCATCAAACCTAACACTGAATGAATACTTAAAATCTGTGTAAAATTTTCTCCACATACCATTGGAAAATTATTAATTTTCGGTTGATACTTTCAGTATTAACTTTTAATGTGTTATTCTATTTTTTATGTTTTATTCTCCAAAGTAGAGAGAAAGAAACTGAAGTTTCATCATAAAAGAATGTAGATGGCCTCTACTGGTTTAGGAAACCTTTTTTTTTTGTACAATCTTAAATTTAAATTACTTAAACGCAGGATATTAAGAGATGGCATAGCTAAATTAGTTCACTATTCTCATTTCTAAGTAGCAAGTCCTCATTGCTTTCCTTCCAGATATTTTGAAAACACACTCCCTAAAATTCTAAAATCTTATGACTATTTTTCCTTTGGATAGCTCTTGCACATTTTAATGAAGGAGTAACTTGCCATACTCTCCTCTTTCTCCTAGAAAAAGTTCACAAAACATTCAGAGCTCTAATTCGTAGTTTGTAAAAACAGTTAACTCTACAGGGTCACCAACAGAGAAATAGTCTCATTCCTTGTGATAGATAATTTGATGACACTTTTGAAGTTTTTTCCCCACTTATTTTCAAATAATGTAGCAAGAACGATTCAAGAGTCTTCATTTGTGTAACCATGCCAAATTTTGTCCAATCTAGTTTCTTAATTTTAGTTGCAGAGTTTTTTTTTTTTTTTTTTCAATTTCATCACCCTTAGCTGAAACTATTGCAGATCAAGAATCCATTCTGCAGCATCGAAAGTTTCGTTCGTGTCAAGCACAAATATGCTTTACAAAGCATTGTCTGTAGCGTCACAGCTTCCGTTGGATGTCCGAAGCTAACACTAAGTACTTTGCAATATTGTAGTTCAGACAATTTATAAGCCAGCTAACTGACACTTAATTGTCACAAAAGTATGACATTTATCAGTTTAAGGGTTTTAGTTTTTATCAATATTTTTGAGATCGACATTTTTCCCTCAATTTTGGATTTTTTTCAAAAAGTTTTCGCGTGCCAATGTTACTGGTCTGCCGTGACACATTGTGGCATGCGTGCCGTGGGTTGGCCACCACTGCCTTAGAGTGATACATGATAAAAATTAATCGGCCAAGCTTCTATTGCGGTCCATCTGTAGGGGAAGACCGCCTATATTGGACCATTGCTTAAATTGGACCTCGGGCTTAAAATCTAGTACAAAGATCTGTGCTACACTTTAACAGTAGAAATATAAAGTTTTAGGAATAAAACCAATGTGTATGTAGTTTCATCACGCTTCGAACTGTTGAAGCGTGAATTACGGCTAGATTTGTGTTGAAAACGTGCGAAATCTTATTTCGCGGACTTGTTTCTAGAAGGATAACTCAAAATCTTGTGAGTTGAGGTAAAATGCTGTTACAGTATTATAATCTGTGTTTAATAAGGATTACATCGATGTATTTACATGCGCAATTATGATAATTTTTATCAGAGCAATGAACTGAAGAATAAAAAATGGCGTGTTTTCCTTTATTGGACCAAAAATTTTTCCTATATTGGACCGATGGTCCAATTTAAGAATATGATTTTAAACAAGATTTTTTATTAATCGTAACATAAAATAAGTGACTCATCTTATTTAATAGCGTAGTTAAAATTATTTTAAGCACACGTAACAACCTATTCACGATATTCATTTAAACTTTTTTATCAAGCACTTTTTTATCAAGCAGAAGCTGCAACTTCTTAAAATGTATGTTTTTTTTTCTCTTCATCTATTAAGCTGAAATTTCAGGTTGTTAAACATAGTTATTAACTTAAATAAAATTCTTGCTGGTTTACTGAGAGAAAAATATGAAATTCTTCGATATTTTCGAAAATATTTTAAAAGGAAACAATGTATATGCTACTAAAATGTTCAATGTAGATGAAGCTGGTCTTTTCACTGTTCAAAAACCCCAAAATATATTGACGTATAGAGGCAAACACCATGTTGGAGCAGTAATGAGTGGTGAACAGAATTTCGAGCTCCCCATGCTCATTTTCAAAATATTACGTTCCATGTATGAATTTCCCGTAAAAGCATCCCCTGGTGAGAAATATTCTTGTTCAAAAAATGGTTGGATCACAAACAATAATTCACACAGTTGATACAACATTCCATCAAAACTGTTAAGCCAAGCAATTTAAAAAGAATATCCTTCTATTAACGGATAGTCACAGCACTTACATAAAGAAAATTGATGCAATAAACTTGACAACGAGAACAATATAATAATGCTTTCTGCTTAAGCACATCATGCACGTAGATGTGGTCTTTATTCAGTCTCTGTCAACATATTTTAATCGAGCATGTGATACATGGAGGTGAGAACATCCAATAAGATCCATTATCTAATATCGCATAGGAGAACTGTTGGGTAACTCTTACGGGCAAACCGCAATCAAGGCTATGGCAAATGCTGTGAGTTGATTCCAAAGAAACGGAGTTTAGCCTGTTTATTAACATGTGTTTAGTGACATTGATTTGGCTTCAGTAGAATTAGAGGTAAGTATAGTCCAGATTAAACTACTCAAAGTGAACAGGTTACATGCTCGGAGTAAGTTGTACACCGTGTACAAGAACTAGTTACGACTTAACATGATTAAGTGCATTAAATACCATCGGCGAGTTTTTCCACACTGCCTAAGTGAGACCGAAGCAAAAGAAATTCTATTTCAAATCCTGGAAAACAGCTGTATAGTTCAAATATAAATTATTCTATGATTTCTTGGTACGGTCCAATTTAGGAAGCGCATGGTTCAATTTAGGCGCATATATTCCTAAATTGAACTTTTTCAACTTTTTATAAGATAATTTTTAAAAAAATAATTTTCATATTTTCAGAAAATATAAGCTCCTAGGGCGGTTCCTGATTAAATTTAGCTTACGATGCCCTATTTGGCATTTCTGTTTTGCTTCACATGGAGCGACACAGGCCTCCTGTTCTTAGGGGGTCCAATATAGGCGGTCTTCCCCTACGTTAACTTTCGTAACTCAAACCCTCTTCATTAGTTCTTTACATAGTGCATTGACTCTTAACAAGAAGAAAGTTAACTGCAGCTCTCTTGAAGTCAAAACTAACCTTCTCGCATAGGACAAAGTTCATCCAATTACTTGCATTTTTTTTTGAGTTCACAGTTATATAGACACACACACATGTTTGAAAGATGCTATAAATAGGTTCAACACCCCTTGAAACTTATGTTCGAAAACAATGCTTTTCCCCACACGTTTTGGATATAGAGAAAAGTAATATATATATAACTTTCTAAGACATTTTGTCTAGCATTTTCAATAAAGTTTCCATGTTCAAATCAATGGAAAGCTTCAACGAAACTGACTTTCATCCGACAGACATTGTTTTTTGCCTTTCACATTTCTTTCTTTATCATTCAAGTAAATAAAGCTTTAAGCAAACATTTTCGCAAGTTCTTAACTTGGCATTTAATAAGACAAAATTACTTCCATGTCTCGTCAATGACGTCAAACGTCAAATTCACACAGGGTTTAATTGAATTTTTGCTGCTTTGAGCACAGTCAATATTATAGATCGTTCGAAAGGTTAAATTCTGCCAAGCGGCATTTGCCCAACTCAGTTAAGAATTGCGTAAAATGCGAGATACGGGTACAGTTAATGGATTTTAAAGAAGATATTGGATTATTGATAGTTTTCGGAAAATGACTTAACGTGAATGAAATGTTTTATTGATCTGAACTAGGTAAGCTAAGTTGTTCAGCTCTTTTCACACTTTTTCAAATATTTTATTTAAAACTTTTTATTAGTTAACCTTTACGATGTTTTAATGAAATTAAAATATTTGTGCAATGATTTGCACTTGTACAGAAAAGCGAAGTATACATACGTGAAATGTGAATTTAGTACATACACTGGCGGAAAAAAAAATCCCAACACCAAGAAAAAATTTCTGTAGAGTAATGAAATTCGGGTAATGCAATTGTCTAGTTAACATGTTTAATTGATTAAATGTACAAGATCACTGGCTAATTTAAGCTCAAGAAAATGCTGTGCAAATGTAAAACTATGTTAATTTAGTAGAGGGTGTAACCTCCAGCATTTTGAAGGCAAGCCTGCAAGCGTGCATGCATTATGTCATACAGGTACCGAATGTCACTTTGTGGTATGGAGTTCCTTGCTTGTTGCACTTGTTGTGTAAATACTAGGACCGTCATTGCTGACTGTGGATGATGCTCGAGGTACCGTACCATGATATCCCATACGTTATCAATTGGAGACATACCTGGTGATTTTGCAGGTCATGGTAACATGTCAGCACTCTGTAGAGTACATTGCGTTACAGCAGCGATGTGAGGGCGAGCGTTATCCTGTTGGAAAACGCCCCCTTGAATGCGACTCATGAAGGGCTGTACTACTGGTTAAATTACCAGACTGACGACAAATTTTCAGTCAGTGAGTTTGGGATAACCACCAGAATGCCCCTGCTGTCGTAGGAAATTGCTCCAGAGACCATAACTCCAGGTGTGGGTCTCGTGTGTCTAGGCCGTAGACCGCTTGGATGCAGGCGGTCCCCTGGCCTCCTTCTGATCAATATACAGCCACCATTGGCACTAAGGCAGAATCTGTTTTCATCAAAAATTACAACAGATCTCCACTCCGACCTCCAGTGAGCTCTGTCGTGGCTCCACTGCGGTCGGAAAAGGCAATGGTTTGCAGCCAATGGAATACCGGCTACAGGCTGCCTCGCTCGGAGCTGTCCTTGAAGTAAACAGTTTCTTACCGTTTCTTGGGTCACGACGGTACCAACTGCAGCTCGAATGTCAACCGCAGATGCAGTACGATGCGCCACAGCCGTACGCAAGATTCGGCGATCTTCCTTCTCAGTCGTGCCATGTGGCAGCTCGGAACTCGATCTTCTTGAGGTAGTACCATCTCTTGCCCATATCTTCCAATAATCATGCATGGTGGAAACATTCCCACCCAAGTCTTTCTGCAATATCGCAAAATGAAACTCCACCTTCTCGTAGCCAAATTGTACGACCTCGTTTAAACTCGGTGAGCTGGTGATAATGGCTTTCTTCGTCTTCTTAAAGGCATTCCTAGCTAACATGAACGCAATTCGTTAAATTTCACGGAAAAATAATACACACGAGCTTCACAACACGCTTTTAAAACAAGCCTTATTTGCATGTTCTGAGTGACGCCAGCTGCGCCACACTTATGCGCGGAACGCGAAATTTCAGTCGGTGTCATCTTTCAGTTGTATAAACACGCCTACCAAATTTCGTTTTTCTAACACAAGTCTTTCTTGGTGTTGGGATTTTTTTTTCCGCCAGTGTATGTGATTAAGAATTTATTTCTTTAGGAATAACTTGGTTCATTCTTAACTCTTTTACTTGAGTTGGAAGAAGCTATCTCTTCGGATTCAACATGAATGAACTTTTCTAGATAGATTGAGCTTTTGCTTTTAAATGGCACACACTGCCAGCTTTTGGCTGGCTGGGTGTGCCATTTAACACCCTGAGCTTTTCATCACACCCTGAGCTTTTAAAAGGCCCATCCCCTCAAGCTCAATGGCGCAAATTCCCCCCCCCCACCCAAATATTTCACAACCCCCTTGTGCTTTTTTTTCTTTTTTTCTCTTATTTTATTATTTTTTATTTTTTTAAATATTATTTATTTTTTTATTGTTATTATTAATTATTATTATTATTATTATTTATTTATTTTTAATATTATTTGTTTATTTATCTATTGTTATTTATTTATTTATTAAAACCATTATGCGCAGCATAGAATCGCTTTTTTCCTTTTTTTTTCCAGACATTCCAATCACACACACACACACAACAAATAAATAAATAAATAAAAAGTAATGATGAACAAATGAAAAAAATAATTTAAATTGAAAAAATAAATTAATGAATAATTTTAATTTGAAAAAAATCAGTAAGTAATTTAAATTAAAAAATAAATTAATAAATAATTTAAATAAACAAATAAATTAGTTTTACAAAATCTCCCCCCCTCCCAAAATTTTGATGGCGCAACTTGCGCCATAATCCCCCTCCCCCGCCTGTGGGCACCCCTGGGCTCACCACACCTACACTGCCGTGCTAAGCAAAAAAGTAGTATTAGCACTTTTTAACAAAACTGAGTTATTGTCACAAGATGGTTCTTTGTAACTTATTTTAGCTAAATACAATTTTTTATGGTCATTTGCGAACGGGAAATATTTTTTAATAAATTCCGAAAAAGTACTTACTGAATTAAATACATTGAGGCACAAAATTTTAAACTGCAATATCGCAGTTTGAGATCGTCTGCAGATACCACTTTTGCGTTTAGCAAAAGACAGTACAGCTTTGGTGATGTTGTGGCGTGCCATGACGTATGATGCAAATGATGCAAAGTAACATCTAAACTTGATACACAACAACTTGGATGCCAAGTGGGCGTGCCATGACGTATGATGCAAATGATGCAAATTAACATCTAAACTTGATACACAACAACTTGGATGCCAAGTGGGCGTGCCATGACGTATGATGCAAATGATGCAAAGTAACATCTAAACTTGATACACAACAACTTGGATGCCAAGTGGGCGTGCCATGACGTATGATGCAAATGATGCAAAGTAACATCTAAACTTGATACACAACAACTTGGATGCCAAGTGGTACGTTCACGACATGCTCCAGTCGTATGCGTTCGTTTTCGTGGCGTAGCACCCAGAAGCCACTTTTCAACAGGACGAGGATCTGTCACACACAGCAAATTTGTCATTAGTTTTTATTAACCATATCATCACCTCTTCTTTCTTCCTCAATTTCCTGATTCGGCACATACGGAGTATATCTGGGATTACTTCACTGCAAAAAATGAACTGTTGTTCTTACAGTATATTACTGGCAGCCGAGGTTCCAATTTAAACCTTTAAAATGCACAGTAATAAGCTTTAAAACTAGCAGTTTTTCATTTTATTACTGTAAAGTTAGAAATTTTACAGTTTATTGCCCCAAAATGTAGCTGTATTATGCTGAAAAAACAACAGTAAAATAGTGGCAGCAGAGGTTCCAGTTTAAAACTGTAAAATGCAAGGTAGTAAACTGTAAAATTAGCAATTTTACAGTTTATTACTGTAAAATTAACAATTTTTACTTCTTTTTACGTAGTAAAGGAAGTATTGTGATCACGAAAAAAATTTCACTCAAATTTCGGTCTAAATTTTGACTTTGCTCACCCCTGAATGAATGTCGCGTAGTTTTTTCGACCTGTCAACACGTGCATATGTACCTAACAACATACAAACAGCCGAAAAATCAATTTCGACCACCCCCGAGTAAATTACGACGAGTTTTCTCGTGACGTCTGTATGTACGTATGTGCGGATGTATGTGCGGATGTGGCTCGCATAACTCAAAAACTATATGCCGTAGAAACTTCTAGCTTGGTATGTAGGCTCTGAGGGGGGTCTAGTTGTCCACCACCCCTTGTGATTGCATTCGAATGTTCCCAAGGGGGTGTTTTACCCCTTTTTTGGGGTAAATTAGTGTTAATTTCAATGCAGACTCAAGTGATATGAATTGGCGCCACCACTTGGTGACATGTCGCCAAGCTTTTGGTCGCCAAGTGTTTGACGCCAACTTGGCGACGTATCGCCAAGTTGGCGACACATTTGGCGAAAAAATTATTTTTTGAATTTGAGTTCAACTTGGCGCTATTGGCGATATTTTGCGAAAAATTCACTAAATGATATTAAAATCAGCAATATTTAGAAAAATAACCATTGTAAAATATTTTTTGCATTGTTTCGTGGTAAATTAGGGGAGTAAATATTTGAATTGTTACCTTACTCACTCCAAGCACTTTTTTTAACACTTAAGGCAACTACTAAGAAATTTACACGTAAAAGGAAGTAGTGTGGGGTCCATACCAGATTTTTATTGTTTATTACTATAAAATTAGCTGTATTATACTGTAAAAACAACATTCATTTTTTAGTGTTGGAGTAGTAAGGTTGGGCAGTCATAATGCCTCATACTTCCCTGTAGCACCTCGTGTATCCATAGTTTAGGGGGCTCCATAAGGTACTAAAACGTCCTGTCATTTCGGATTCATCCAATAATAAATAATTCTTTTCTTACCATTGGTATTTTTTTATATCAATTTTTTACCTTACGTGTGCAAAATTGTTTCATTCATTCTTGTTTCATGATATCCTTTATTGGAGCCTCGCTTTTCTTGTTATAGTGTATGATGGTATTGGTGAGATTAAATAATAAAAAAAATACGTATCATATTTAATATTTAAATTCTAAATACAAATTAATTAAACATTAATATTTCTGTAGCAAGCCTCTGATAAAAGAAAAATATTTCCTCTGAGTTTTATCTTCCCCGACGGATTTGGAACGGTTGAAAGCATTTTATGAAAGCACCGTATTTTAATATTGCCAGCAGATGAGAAATAACAATTTCGAAACATATTTACATAACTGAGAAATAAAATGAAACGTTTATGGTTTATTTAATTTCTTCTTATGCGATGCAAAACCTGATATTCTACTTGTGTTGCTTTTTCTTTCTTGCCGATTTTTCATATTACACTTTTTTTTTTGAAACAGGGCTCTTGAAGCTTCCGAATTTAGCATGCTTAGTAATAGATCGAAGCTTTTAAAATTGCAATATGTTCTAGAGTCTAATTCAAGTTATTCAGTTACGCAGGAAAATTTTCAAATCATTTTGGACTCTTGGATAAACTCGGACAATTTTTGTGAATTATTTTTGGTGAACGAGACATAAATTGCTTGTTTAAAAATCTGTTCCCTCAACATTCTCCAAATTTTTCCCCGAGAAAGGGATATTGATTATCCAATCCATATTTTTATTTTTAAAGGAATAAAGGGGTTGCAAGAACTTTATAGCTTATGTGAAATATGGTAATGAATAATGTATTGCTAAAAAGGAATACGCTTTTTGTGGGAGAAACGCATAAAATCTTATAATAAAATGTTTCTTTTAGTAAATAAAAATTATCTGCAAGAAGCCAATTGCCAAGAAATAGAATAAACAGTTGTTTTTTCTGTACCTCAGAACCAGAACGACGTAAGTCCGAAAATGACGATTTTGACTGATTATTTCTGCATTATATGCAGAGTCTTATTCAGTATCGTCCCAGGAGAATGTTATTCTATTAAATAAATTCCTTCACAACTAAACTCATGTTTATGAAAATTGCAACACCATGAAGGACTTACGCGAATGGACTGAAATTTTCAGCAAATGCTAAGTAATGCTAGTATGATAAGCAAATGATTAGAATTTTAGACTCGTAGCGCATGCGTGCTCTGAGCAGCGAACTCTGAACGCCGAATTTATCCGAATAAATGGACGGCTGCAGCAAGGCGTGTATAGTTATAGGTGGTTATCTGCTAGTGATAAACGTTAGTTTAGACGTTGCTTATGCCTCTTCGACGAAAAAGAGCGAGGTTTCAACAACTTACGAAGTTTGAACGGGGGAGGATCATCGGCCTTCGTGAAGCTGGATTATCTTATAGTGAAGTAGCCGCTCGTGTGCAGCGTCACAGCAGCATAGTGTTGTGTGTTTGGAAGCAGTGGAAGGACGAGTGTCGGACCACTCGGAAATCCGAAAGTGGACTTCGAAATGTGACGTCAGCGCGTGATGATAGACACCTGATTCTCAAGGTGCTGACGGACCGTACAGCTTCTTCTAGACAACTAGCAACAGAGTGGTCAACAGCTACAGGTGTTTAATTTTGTGCTTCATCAATTCGCAAACATCTGCTGCGGCGTGGGCTGCGCGCACGGCCTCCTTTATACAGGATCCCCCTCACGCTAAACCATCGCCGACTGCGACTACAATGGGCCAATCAACATAAGGACTGGCGTGTTGATTAGCAGTATGTTGCGTTTTCTGACGAATTCCAATTTAATTTGTGGTACCATGATGGCCGCATTCGTGTCCGACGCTTTGCCGGTAAACGCCACCTTCCAGAGTGCATTGTCGAATGTCACAGGGGACGAACACCTGGAGTCGTGGTCTGGGGTGCCATATCATATCACGGACGATCTCAATTGCTACGAATTGTGGGTAACTTGAACAGCAACCGGTACATCAGTGAAGTTCTACAGCCCCAAGCTGTCCCATTCCTTTAAGGATACTGCCCACCATCATGTCGCTAGGATTGTTCAATCCTTCCTTGCATCGCAGCAGGTGCAGCTTCATCCCTGGCCAGCGTATTTCCCGGATATGTCGCCGATTGAACATGTCTGGGATTTCGTTGGTCGGCGTCTCGTTCGTGATCCTCGTCTTGTTGCTTCTCCAGACGAACGTTGGGTACGCTTACTAATAGTATGGAATGCTCTTGATCAGGCAGACATTAAAAATCTGTTTGACTCCATGCCACGTCGCGTAGCAACACTTATTGCAGCGCGTGGTGGATATTTTTTTTTGTTTGTTGGCTTTCTAAGTTTAATCAATTCTTTGTACCACTATCACTCTGCTGTGTATTAAATTTCATTCAATTATGACGACGCCTTCATAGTGTTGCAATTTTCACAAACATGAGTTTAGTTAGCAGCATTAAAGAGCGCGAGTCCCATCCTTTGCATGCATTCGACAATCGTTTTCGCCCTCTCCTAAAAAGTTACGAAAATGGACTTACGTTAGCATTATTGACGTACAAGAAAAATTCATGCATGCTCAGCAAGGTTCAATGTTTTTTCCTGCAAGTGCGTTTGATTCATATTCTTCAGGTTTTCATATAAAAAAAGGCCCGATACTTGTCAAACAACTCTCGTTAATAATGTATGACAAAATTTATGACTCATCTTACCAGGAAAGTACTCGACGTAAGTAATAATGAAAAAAGTTAAAAATGGTACCATTCGAAAGAGCATACTAAGACATGTCTTTGACCCAAAGATCAAGTGCCCTCGTCCCCTCGTTTTCGAGATAAGGGGTCTTAAAGTCGGCCGAAAATGAGCCAAATTTGAAGACTTGGCAAGAAATTGAAGCTAGCTCCAGATTCTCCCTTCCGCTGCTTGCTTAGCATCGCATCGTTTCCATGTTTGGTCATTTGCAAAGAAAGTAAAAGATGTTTTTACGTTAACCCTTTACTTGTATGAGCTAAAATAAAGAAAAATGCTGGTCCAAGACTATGAGGTGGAAAGCAGAGAGCTTTATCCAGAGGAGCGAAAACTTTACAAAGAAGTTAAAGTTTTATCTTTTTACGATTGATAACAATACATTTTAGAATTTTAGTTATTTGAAGTTTTTTTACTGAACTAAGTTGTATGTATTAATTATTATACGTTAAAATATATTGCACGTGTTTCTAAATGAGTAATTCGGGATAATTAAATAAATATGAAAAGCAGCTAATATGAGCTCATGTACAAAAAATGAAAGAAATAATCTTTGGGGTAGAAATTAAATTGTCATGGATTATGATATCAGTTCTTATGGGAAAAAAATCGATACAAGAAGTTTCACTATCTGCCAACTCTTAGCAAAAACATTTTTTTTTTAATTGAAATGGAGAAAAAATAAATAATTTTTAAAAGAAAACGAATTAGTAAATATCAATAGCTGCAAAATTATATCCACGTCGGAAATTGCATCAATGGTAGAGGGAAATAATTATTTCCATTCTTAAAATTATTTCCATTCTTAAAATATACTAATAGAGTCGGCATTCAATGTAAAAACCCCTGCCGTTCAAACAAATTGGTCACTGCAGCGAAAAGTCTCTGTAACGTAAATGTAAAACATATAGCATGTTAATTTCGTACTGTTTAAAAACACTAGAATAACTTTTACTAGTTCTGCTATATGTTCAACGGGTAGGAAAAGACTAACAAAATTGTAAATCCATACAAGTTTAAGCTTAAAGTTAATACAAGTTTTAGCTCTGTAAAAGTAGAAAATAGGTGAAAAATAATCATGAAAAAAGACCTGATGCACTGAAAAAAAAAAAACAAAAAAACGCTCTAGCGAAGAAAAAGCACAACTTAATAAAAATAATTAAATACACAGAAGAATTTTAAATAGGAAAGTTGGGTTTTGAGCTGCGGAAACTGTGTACCTATCAGTCTGTCTATTGGTCAGTTTTTCTGCCCCCCCCCCCGCAATAACTTTTGAGTGCATAGTCCGATTCGATTTTTTTTTAAATCGAAAGAGCTCAGTGAGGACAATACACTCCCATACTCGACTTTTTGATTTGAATAATATTTCATTCAATTTCGAATTTCGAATTTTTCCACCTGTCCTCACTTATAACTTTTGAAGGAGCAAGTTCGATTCGAGCGAACATTTTTTTTTCGAAATATCTTAGAGAAAACACCTCATTCCTGTTTGATTTTTTTTATTTGAACACATTTTCATTAAATTTTGAGCATTTTTTTTTTTTTTTTGAAAGACCATTCTTACATACCCAGTGATTCAATTGACAAAAATGTCACTTAGAGTTATAGGGGACCCACCAAAAGAAAAGTGGTTTGAAAAAATTTATATTTGCAATTTTTACAATTAAAAGCCCTAAATATACCCCCCCCCCCATACCAGTGGTTGGAAAAACTACATTTCTTTTGTAGCGAACTACAACTGCAACTACTTTGTTATTAATGTAGTTAACTACAACTACAACTACTTTTTTTTAATATACCGATTACAAACTACTTTTGAATTGTAGTCGCTACTTCGCTACTTTTTAAAAAAATAAATAATTAAAAAACATACATCATTTGAGGATTGACCGAAAAAATTCGAAAAGTGGTTTACATATTAACTCATTTGAATATGGATTAGAACTAGGAATTGTCTTTGAATATTTATTTGTTACTTTTCCTTTTTGTTCGTTTTTTTTTTTTTGCTTAAATTTGTCCTTTTTAGCTTTTTTTTTTTAGCAATTTTTACGAATATTCGTCACAAGAAAGCATTCAAAAGTTGAAAGATTGAAGCAATTCAACCTTAAATTTTTAAAAAAATTTCTTGCCAGGGAATATTTAGGAACATGAAAATTATTTGAAGGAATGTAATGATGCCAAATAAACCAATGACATCAAACAAGATAGAACGTTGATGTATCTAAGATCAGCTCATATTTTTATGGTTCTTATTTCTCGTTGCGTCCGCTGCTGTACTCGTGCAAGATTTGCACCTATCAGATTCGATTAAACCTTGTTGTTTTCCTTCGTTCTCCCTTTTTTTATTTTTTTTCATTTGTTTATTTTTTTAATTTAAAAGTAGTTTCTATAAATCGCTACAAACTACTATTTTTTGTATCGCGCTACTCACTACTTTATTTTTTATAAAAAGTATTGCGCTACACTACAAACTACTAAAAAATGAAGCTACTACAGTAGTTTCGCTACTTGTAGCGCGCTACTTCCAACCACTGCCCCATACTACAGAATTGTACGAACACTTAAAAAAATAATTAAAAAAAAACAGGAGGTTCAGTTGTCACCTCCTGTTGACAAGGGCCCCTAACAAGGGGGACTCCCCTTAAACAAGGGAGCTGCTTTAATCGCAAATAGTACGATACAATTTAATTTTGATGTGTTGTTTAAAATTGTTTTTCCTCTTTAAAAAGCTCTCTGCTTTCCATGTCATAGGCTTGATAGTAGCTTTCTGCTTTAACTCGCACAGGTAAAGTAAAAGATTATTGTAAAGCCGTCTTTCAAAAGCTTTGCAGATGACCAAAAATGGGAATCAAGTTTTCCGTTAGATGCAAATAGTGTAATCGCACCGCAACTTCCAGTTTCATTATAACTCGCTAAAACTGGCGATTTAAAAAAAAATTAGCTGACTTTAGGACCTTATATTTCGATAAGGGAGGCGCGAGGGCAAAAACGCGTGCGTCCAGAAACATGTTTTACAATGCTCTTTCGATTGGTACTCATTAAAAAAAAATCATTATTCCATGATCGCGTACTTTCCTGGTTAGTATCATAAGCAGGGCGTATTTTAGGTCTGGGTTTTTTAGGTTTCAAACCTCCTCCGAAAATTTTCAAAAAACTGTTACAAAAATGCTTTTCATAGTTTCTCATGTTTCATAGTTTTTAACGTTTTTCATGTTGATACCCTTTAAGCATCTTCTGTAACAAAAATCAACAGAATATAGAACATGAAATTAAATTTTATTGACTTTATAGATTTCACGTGAAATAGGTTTGGTAAAACCCTCCCCGAATCTGGGGTCTTTTTACGGCCCTGATCATAAGGATTTTACGAATAAGACTCCAATTTTGTTAAAGAAATCACCAACCTTATATAAAAGCAGACGTACAAAGAAAAATATTTTTTTCTATGCGTAAATCACCAAGCTGGAAGTACATTAGTCCTTTTCAACCGCTAAGGACTGAGAAGATGAGAGAACTGGGAAATGAAAGTTAATTAGCTTCTCTTTTTATTTTTTGCCGAAACCTCAGGAAGATGAATGATGCCCCTGAAAAATGTGGAAATGAATCATCCCGATCAATGCGAAAGTAAAAGCGAGTTATGGGTGTTGAGATGCTTGTCGTATTCGTTTGATGTATGGCAGACTGCAGCTAGTGTCATTTGTAAGCTACGAATCGTTGCTTTGTGATTTATGTCTGCGTTCAATGTGTTGAGATTTCGGTTTTGAAAAAAGACCCGATGAATTTAGTGGTTGATTCAACGAAAATATCAAGGTCTAAAGGTAAAGAACCTTTTGAATTTTTGCTTGAATTGAAATTTAAGGTGCACTTCAAAAAAAAAAAAAAGAACTGTTGTTTTTACAGTATTACACTGGCAGCCGAGGTTCCAATTTAAAACTGTAAAATGCACAGTAATAAACTGTAAAACTAGCGATTTTGCAGTTTCTCACTGTAAAGTTAACAATTTTGACAGTTTATTGTCATACAATTTAGCTGTATTATACTGTGAAAACAATAGTTTAATACTGGCAGCAGAGGTTCCGGTTTAAAATTAAAATTCACGGTAATAAACTGTAAAATTAGCAATTTCAGTTTTTACTGTAAAATTAGCAATTTTGCAGTTTAGTACTGTAAAATTAGAACAGTACTGTAAAACAGAACAATTGCTAATTTTACAGTTTATTACTGTAAAATTAGAAATTTTTAGTTTATTATTATAAAATTAGCCGTATTAAAGTGTAAAAACAACATTCATTTTTTAGGGTGTATCTTGGTAAGATTTTCATATTTTGACGACTATAGCTTAATTTGAGTAATGATTTTTTCTGTTTCATATTTTTCGCTTGTTTAGCACGACAATTTGTTATTCCCTTTTGTGTTAATATTTTTTTGCTTTTTCCCTGCTATCTTTTTTTTCTTTTCTTTTCCCGCTTTCTTTCTCTCATGCTTTTTTGACGCCTTTTTAAATTGTATGCTTTTTATTTTATTTAAAAAATGCTTTGATTTGATTTTTATGCTCTTGCAAATTTTGGCACTAATTGGAAGCTGCTTCTGATCTTTGATTATTTAGTTTTTTTTTTTTTCAGTTGTCATACTTTTTGCACTCTATTATTTTAATCTTGTTTGGTTTTGCTATGTTTTGTTAGAATTCCCTCTGAACTTCTGCTTTTGCTTCGAGTTTTTATCATCACGAGGGAGGTTCCATCTCCCTCCTCTTGCTTTATTTTTTATCTTCAGTTAGTTGTGAGTTTATTTGCTTTTCGTATATTTTATCGGATTTGCTGATTTTATATTATTTTTTATCGCTTTCTTCCGGCTCTGGTTATTCATTAAATCTGTTTTCCTTGCTAAAAATGTATCTTTTTCGTTGTAGTTGTGTGCAACAGCACACATTTTTCTGTCATTATTGCGAACTTTTTAAAAATTCATTATGATTTTCGTTTTTATTATAGTGAATATTTCATCTTTGAATATTTTTATTCATTCATTTTAAACCGTGTTTCGAGTTAATTTAATTTCTCTTCATTTTTTCTGCTGATGTTTGCTGAGTTCGTATGTTTTTTGTTCCTGACTGCTATAGTTATTCAGTGTGTTTGTGCTTGGTTTCACGCTTCGACTTATCAGATTTCTTGACTGTTTTCTTTCCGTTTATACAACTTTAATAGTTTCCATGAGATGTTGGCAGCACGGCGTTTCGGAAAAGAGGGCGTTGCTGTTAACATCGGGGCTACTTATAGATATGCGGTTTTTTGAACCGTCGATGTCGTGTCGAACTTCGAGTAGCTGTTGAAATCAGATTCTTTCAAACGGTTGATTTGGATCGTCGATGTCGAATATAACCCTTTTTGATATGTGTTCACTATTGTTCTAATTAAATTTCAACTTATTACAAAAGGCTGAACTCATTTTTTATCGTATTAAAATTGAAATTGCTCTCCCAAATTGCTTCGGTTAAATTGAACATTGGGTCTGTTTGCTTTTCCAATTGGTTCTTTTCATTTGCAATATCAATACTTTCATTGGTTAGTGGTTAATTATTTATTTTTACTGTTGGATGTAGTTCGGGATAAGTCTAATAGCAATAAGGGATTTTCTCTTTCTAAAAATTTGAAATATTGCATTTCGCTAATACATAAAAAACAAAAAAATGTTGACTCTCATGAAATAAAACCTTTATCTTTGAAGACGAAGAGAAATGTTCAGAGACTTTCCCCAGACTTCTTTTGATATTCAACTCCAAAAAGCGCAAGTTGGGATGATTTTTAATTCCACTAATCATCACTCCACTATTTTTTTTTAAATTCTTAGTTCGAGATTCTAAAATTCCAACTGTTTCATGAAGTTAAAAGGACAGTATTTGGTTTTGTACTCTTCCCCGGAGTATTCTCAATATTAACTCACAACATATGTATAGGCCATCTTCAATGACGTTAAGGTAAGGATAAACCCAAGTAGCAACAACTCATCGCATTTTGCTCAGCCGATGATCGAACTTCTCGTAAACTGATCCCGTAACGCATGATGACATCGTTCCGATCAGTATCCGAGCAGGGTTTTCGATGAGCTACGTTTCATCGGAAAGCGATATCCGATCAACTTTCCCGATGAAAATAAGCCGAGCATCCAAAATTGATCCTAAATCCATCGGCACGGAATTACACTGCTCGTAAATTGCTCCAAATCTCATCGTATATTTCGAGCAAAACTCATCGGATTTTGCTGCTCGGATTCTGTTTGGCCGATGACACATATTAGGGCAATTCCCGATGAGAACTGATCGAATCCGATCATCGGTCGATGAGAATTTCATCGGGTTTCGATGAATGGCCGATGAGATTATGCTGCTAGGGTAATGTCGCGAGCCCACAAGAAATGACTGGCAACCCCATTTGGGGTCGCCACCCACAGTTTAGAAGCCATTGCGTTACCACAAAGAGAAAGAAATGTTGATCCTCTTTATAAGTAAAAAAAGGAAACATTATCTCCTTCTACTGTCTACGTGAATATATTACGTATCTTTACATATAAAATGCATTTTAAACATTTAAAAACGACACTTAAGTAAATTTTTCACACCTTTATTTCCTTTATTTCAAACTAAAAGAGCTACCATTACCTGCCAATGACGACCATTGTCCCGATTGATTCAGCGTTGTACAAAATCATAAAAATGCATAGAAATCAGCCGAGGCACTTTGATTTAGAAGTACATTAAGTACTGTAAGAACAACAGTTAATAGAAGAAAAAAAAAGCTATATGTACAGTTTTCTATTTAAATCTATGTATGTAAAAATGTATGTATGTATATTTGTATGTTTGTTCCTTACATAAATGCTGTTTTCGTCGTATTTTCATCAAACTTGGCACAGAGGTTCCTTGATGTACTAGAATTCAGATAGGCGGGGTTTTGAATTTTTAAAAAGATCCAAAAAGCTCAAAATTCAAATTTTTTGTCTCAAAATGGCCATTTTCTTTCAATTTTGAATACACTCAGGCACATTGAAAATAGCGAACCAAGAAGAAATCGTCGGTTTGAATTTTAAAATTTAATACACATAATGATACAGATGAGAGACTCACTTGATCTCAAAATCAAGACAATTAAACTAATACAGGGTGAGCAACGACACAAATACTTGGAATCTGTACAATTTCGAAACTTGGCACCCCAATGTCGAAACCCGCACAGCTGGTGTAATGGTCTGGGGGCCATATCCTATGATAGCCGGTCCAATCTAATTGTGATGCGTAGAAACTTAACCGGCCAACGTAACGTTGAAGATATTCTTTGACCCCATTTAGGACCTTTCCTAAATGTTCTCCCAGGGGCAATTTTTCAGCAAGATAATGCTCGTCCGCATACAGCAAGAGTTGCTCAAGACTTCCTAGTCATTTTTAGACTCTTCCATGGCCGGCCCGCTCCCCCGACTTATCCCCTATAGAGCATGTGTGGGATCAGCTAAAACGTCAGATGCCATCGTGTCACTCTGTGCGTGATTTGGAGTTGGCTGTTATAAATTTGTGGACCCATCTGTCTCAGGACAACATCAGGCGTCTAATCAACTCAATGCCGGACCGTGTGGCGGCATGTATTGCAGCTAGAGGGGGTCCAACGCGCTATTGAAGTTGTTCTGTATTTGTGTCATTGCACACCCTGTATTCGTTCAATTGTTTTGATTTTAAGATCAAGTGAATCTCTCATCTGTATCGTTATGTGTATTAAATTTCATTTCAATCCGATGCTTTCTTCTTGGGTCGCTATTTTCAATGTGCCTGAGTGTAGATAGAGTAAGAGAGATAAGCTTTTAGTCAAACAAATTGAAAAAATTTAACTCATTTAAATAGGAGTATTTTCCAACAAAGATTGCGATTAATGATGAATTATCAATTTAAGGCGCACCTATTCCATTTAAGCATAAAATAAGTTAAACATAATGCAATACCAGGCAACGCCGGGTAATAAGCTAGTTCTAATAATAAATTAGCGTTCAAAATTTTTTTTGAAGTACGAATGTGTTTGCTAAATAAATAGCTTCGCAATCAATTATATCGCAAAAATGCCATTTTTTCTGAAGCATGTGATTTTTCCCTCCACCCCTATTAATCAGAGCTTTTCATTATCAAGAAATGTACAAAATCTATTATGAATCACGAGAAGAACTCTACTCTTCTTATTTATTGAATGCGTTCTTACAATTAGATGCAAGCCCATATTCTTTCTTGGTCAAAAAAAAAAAAAAAAAAAAACTGGGAGTTTAAAAAACACATAGATCATAAATCACATTGTTCTCTGTATTTGAATTGTCATCAAGGGAAGTACTTTCTAAAATGTTGTCTCCAAATGTCCTTTTGTAACATGCTCCAACACGATCAATCACATCCAAGGTATCGATTTCTTATGTTTTCATATTCTTTTGATTCGTAGCTTTTGGTTTCGAAAGTTTTGCACTGTGACAAATTATGCCCCTTAGCATGCTGGTGTGTTTAATGATCTTGCTGCATTGAAATTACTTTTGTGAGTAATTTGTATCATAAATTTTAAGCGTTTAGTATCAAAATCAGCCCTTTTTTTTTAATTTTACAGGAGAGAAGAGCATTTCGTGCTCTACCCACTTAATTTTTTCCAAAAGATTTCCTTTTTAGTTAGAAAACATTCGTTACATGACTTAATTTTTCGTTTTCTTTTTAAAATTTTCAGTACTGTCTAGTTATTTACAGATAAAAATAATTCGGACTGAGCTTTTATGAAGTAAATCAATCTTGATTTATTTTTTACAATCAAAGGCTATCTTAGGTTACTTTCTAAATCATAAGGCTCACATTTTACTTCCGCCCTTAACTTGCTGCCAGAAATAGTGCAAAATAACAGTAAGTAATTACTTCCACTTTTTAACTGTTGCCAAAAATAATGACAAATAACAGTATGTATAAAACTTTTGGTGATAAATTCAACAAACTAGATTGGAGGCTACTTGAACAATTATGTGTGTATAATTTTGAATCGTCAGTGGTTTTCTCCCATCTCAAAAAAGACCAACATGAATGTGTATTTATGTTCGTATATACACAAAAGATGACCTACTTATATACAGAGGGATCGGTAACGGTATCGGTAATAGTGCAACAAGTTCAAATGTTTTTCCCCCATTTCAAAAATGTCCAACGCGTCTAAAGAAGTTTTCTATTCCAAAAGAAAAAAAAAACACTTTTGGAAATTCATACAAATGAAGCACCATTATCACCGCCCCCTCATTAACATAAAAATGTCTTTTCTGGCATCTCGCCAATTCCATGACAAAAACTTCCAAATTGAAATTATAAGCAAAGAGAAACGGAGCTTTGATATTAATGAAATATCTACCTGATAGATCATATTTTTTCAGCATTGTAGAATTATTATAGAAGTGAAATGGAAAAAAGCAAGATTTGAATAAAACTTCATCTTTGAAATCGAAATTAAAAGCAAGGAAAAATAGTATTAAGTAATAGAGATTTGAGGTGAAAGAAATATAAATCTAGTAGTTTAGACGGGTGGGGGTTGAGAAGTACAGATATTATACTCATAGAAATGAAAATGAGGTAAACAACATAACAGCCAAGCCTCATCTTTCAAATCGAAATAATAAGCTAAGAGAGAGGGAACTTTGAAAGTTTTTCCCCTCTATCCTCTTTCGGAATTACGTTACAAAGAGGACTAATTGCTTTTCCTGAAGACGTAATACGATCAAATATTTTCAAGATACCTGCGCAATATCATCCATCAGAAGGTAACAGTACCACCTTCGCTTCGCCATAAATCACTTATTCGTCTAATATAGTGATAATACATTATAGCATTAGCGCACCCTGGTTCTCGAACTTATTGATTGAACTTTGGGAGCGAAAAATTTAATTACGTTAACTGAGGCTGGTACTGCAGTTAATGCACCGCGTCCATGGTCCGTTGACATTAGATTAACGACCATTAGATTAAAATCAGATGCGCAACTAAATAATGTATGCTTATCTGCTACGCCATTCCTGATAACCTTAGGTTAACGAAGAATTTTCTCTGTTTTCGTTGAAGTTATTAAATTATTTTTGTAAAGGATAAAAGCATTTGTTAAATGTTGATTCTAAGAATGCAAAAGTTTTGCTGTTGGAAATATTCTTCGCTGTGAGTCAATAGGTGAAACAGTTGAGTTTCTGTTTGGCGCAATGTTGTTCAAAAAACGCTTTGCACGCTTCTTCAAATCATCCTCTAACGCTATGTTTTACCCTATACTACAGCTAATTTTATGGTAATATTGCTAATTGTGCAGTAATAAACTGTAAAATAGCTAGTTTTACAGTTTTAAACTGGACAATCTGCTGCCACTGCTTTACTGTAAAAACAACAGTTTATTTTTTGCAGTGTATAACGTTTTTTAATTGTTGTTTTATATTTTTAACAAAATTTCAACACTGGTTGCTGACTAGCTTATTACCCGGCAGTGCCCGGGTGCTTATTAATACACTAATAATAATTTTTTTAACTTAATTCATGCTAAAATGACGTAGGTGAGAATTAAATTGATAATCCGTTGTTAATCGTAATCTTTGTTGGAAAATACTCATATTTAAATGTGTTAAATTTTATCAATTTATATGCTTAAAGGCTTATCTCTATTACTCTATTTATTCAAAATTGAAAGAAAATGGCTATTTTGAGACAAAAAATTTGAATTTTGAGCCTTTTGGATCTCTTAAAAATTTCAAAACCCCGCCTATGTGAATTCTAATGCATCGAGCAACCTCTGTGCCAAGTTTGATGAAAATCCGACGAAAGCTGTGGATTTGTTTAAGGAACAAACATATATACATACATCTATTTATATATAATGGATTTATATTTAGCTCTAGATGAACATTAAAAAAAATATCTTAACTTCGAACATGCCAAAAGTGCTCTGATTCTCTGATCGACAAGTAAATTCTTTTACCATGTTGATCTAAGCAAACCATTCACAAATTGTGTCTCGATTTAATGAAATGTAAATAAGTCTCATCTATCATTAAAATGTATTTTTTTTTCGTTTTTTTAGTCTTTGAAAAATATGTCGCATACGATATCACTCTCATATTTTTATCGCTGTATGTTCATTATTCTTGCTCAAGAATTCCCGATGGTAAAGAAAATGAAGTAAATCTTGTGTGCATCGAAAGAATGCTTTTAATCTCGCGGCAAAGCAGCGTCACAAAGATGTGGTCTCTCTTGAGAGGCAGATTTATTTATTCTATGTGCTATCATTGACATTCAAATAAAACAGATGGAACAATTACTAATTTATTTATTCACTGGAAGAACAAAATCACTGGAAGAACAAAAGCCTGGAAGAACTCCGACTTTCATGCATTAGAGTGGAAGCGTTTGCAAAGGGATTTGTAAATTGGAGCGATGCATAAATGTAGCACAATAAAATAGCAATTAGTTCATGAAGTGCAAACGACAATAGGAGGATTTTTACTGAAGAAGCCATGTAAAGGCCTAGATTTTTAGAAAAATGTGTTTCAGATATTATAAGGAATCTCTTTAATACCAAAATAAGTCGAGGTCATTTTGCCTCTATTCCAACTGTTTAGTAACAGAAAGGGAGCAAAAGTGGGTAAATAACGTTTCCAGAATTTTTTCACATAACATTAGAATTAGGATAACATCTTCAAAAACATGCAATACACCCCCAACTCGTTTATTCCATCCATGGGCTGCAGTTTCGAGCTTTTTGGCACTCGACAGCATGGAATAGGAATTAAACGAGCCGGAGGCAAAAGTCATCTTATAGAGCCAAGAGAGCCAAAAAAAAAAAAAAAAAAAACTGGTAGCTAATATGAAATTAGAACACCACTGCTTTAGTTACTGATTTATCTTCAGAAACTCCTTCATAACAAATGTATGCAAAAGATCAGTTGTGAATTTAGAGGTTTGAGGGTCCGTTGCATATTATTTTTGGGGATACTCATAATTTCTCCCTTTTTAGCCTACTTTCCCGTTAAAAATAAAAGCAAGACGAAAAAAGTATTAAAAGTGGCTTAATGCATCTAAAAAATATCGCCAAGTCCAAAAAATATCGCCAAGTTAAAAAAAATATCGCCAAGTCCAAAAAATATCGCCAAGTTAAAAAAAATATCGCCAAGTCCAAAAAATATCGCCAAGTCCAAAAAATATCGCCAAGTTAAAAAAAATATCGCCAAGTCCGAAAAATAATGCCAAGTTAAAAAAATAAAAAGGTGAAATGAATATCGAAAAATTAAAAATTTGAAAGTAGGGTATTGAGATGGGGAATTTGTGCTTCGGTCGGTCGGTCTGTCTGTCTGTCCCCCCCTAATAGCTTTTGAATGAACATTCCGATTTGGACAAACTTTTTTTTGTTGGAAAGATCTCGGCGAGTACAGCTCATTCCCATATTTAATTTTTCGATTTGAACAATTTCTGGTTCAACTTTGAGCCGTTCAAATAACCGGTCCCGCGATACTAACTTTTCAATGAACATTCCGATTTGAACAAACTTTTTTTTGTTGGAAAGAACTTTTCAAGGATACTTCATTCCCGTATTTACATTTCCGATTTGAACAATTTTTCGTTCAACATTGAACCGCTCAAGCAAGCTGTCACCCCTAATAACTTTTGAGTAAACAGTCCGAAAAAAAAATGACTGACTGTGCAGACAATTTTTTGTTTATTTATTCATTTGTTTTATTGAATTTATTATTATTATTATTATTATTATTATTGGCAGACGATTTTTTTTGTAACAAAAATGTTTCATTCACGAGAGCATTTTATTCTTTATTTATATTTAACAACTGGCAACGGATTAAAAGTGAAATTCGAGACATTTTATCAACGGACGA
>JAXGGA010016993.1:0-25381 GCA_038373865.1 Uloborus plumipes | reverse complement strand
TACTAGTCTACTACATCAAGTTTTGTTAATTAAAAAGTAAAAGCATCCATACCAGAATTGCGTTTTGCCTTTTTTATAAAAGTATCATTAGAAAAAAAAATATTCCATTTAATTTATAAATAGGGAAGGAATATTTTTTTTATAGTATCGCTTTACACCTTAAAGACATAAATTTGGGATTTGGAAGGCATCTTTCGCATATTTCACGTAATTATCAACCACAGAGACTGAACATTTTCTCCCAGAAGGGCCCTTCAATTTATTATCACAGCAATATCTCTCTTACCACAAAAGGAATTTCCAACTTCTGTAAATTTACCATTCTTTCCCCGACATCAATAATCCTATTTATGTGAAGATTCGGTAGAAAGCAACAAATCAATTTCTGTAATAAGACAAACTCCCCTCAAACGCCATTCTTTGTCAATACACGAGGCTGCACAAAATCCACTTCAGAATAGTTTATAAATTTCAAAGTGGAAAAGATTCAGGAGGAGTCATTAATGTAACATTCTTTAGCTCATGCGCAGACAGGCGCAATAAATTAAAGATTCACCAGACTCAAATTGATTTGAAAAGTTTAGATATGTGGCATTTTGATTTTAATTGAGTTTCTGCAATTGATGAAATCTCAAGAGAGCTATTGATACAAATGAGGAATTTTCTATGGCTTCAAGCAATGAATTACTTCAGAAAGGAGCTCCATTCAACTAAATTTATAGAAGTGTGGATTCATTTTAGCGAAGCTTGAAGCTTAGAGAAGTACGTACTATTAGTACTATTAATTAGTGAGGCTGGGGCAGAAGTACATCTCCTACATCCTCAGTAAAATTTTCCTCCATAATCTAATAAATAAATAATTACTGTTAATAACTTATCTAACTTAAGTGAGTATCCTTAAACTTGAAGTGCACAGGTTGGCGAGGTTTTAGAATTTATGTAACTCTCTCATTACCCAATCCATTCCTATCACAACATGTATTCAGTTATTCAAAGCTTTCAATTTAAGAGGTTTAATACAAAATTTATGCTGTAACTAGCTGCGTGACCCGGCGTTGCACGGGCTACCCCTGAACAAAAATTAACAGAACTAACTTGAACGGAAAATGAGAAATCCTTTGCATTTTAACAATTGTGAGTTGTTACTTCAAACACCCTTATTAAAGCATAGCTGTGCTGCGTGATTTCACCAGCGTTAATAAGACAACAATGTATGAGCTTTAAGGCAAAAGGCCCGCTAATGAGTTTCATGTTTGATTCAGTTAAGCCTTCATTCGAAATTCTCATTATTATTACTGTTTCATAACAACCACATTTTATAACAATGATTTTATATTTAATAATTTAGGACAAATGGCTTCTAATTGGAAATTTTTTTCTCAATATCTTCAAAATCCCTTTATCAAACCTGATATAAATTAAAATTAATGAGGCCTGAAAAATGACAATCAATTGGTACCTAGCTCGACTTTCAGTTCAGTTCATTGCCGTTTAGGAAAAAGAAGATGGACATAGATAGAAAGATACTCAGCTTTTAATATAAGTAGATTAGCTAAGAGTTAATAAGTAAAATTATTTAAAATATTTCTATTTTAACACACAGAAGAATCTGCTAACTAAATAAGCGCCAAGACTCCCATTTGGGGAATCTTTAATTAAATTTTTTTTTCTCCGCAAGTAATTACGAAAGATATTTTGCAAATATTTTTAATTGAAAAACAAAGTGCCAAACTTTATTAGTGTAGACCCATGTTTCGCCGTTACGAGGAACGTCTTTTTCAAAGTCCAAAATAAGAGTTTATCGATGTGGGATGTCTTTACACCCATGAGCTCACATTTTGTGCATTGAAAAAGACGTTCCTTATAACGCCAAAACACGCGTCTGCACCGTTCCTGTACATCTTTTAAGATTGTTTCATTTGCTTTTATTTTTAATACGCTTTTATTAGTTTCACTTGTGGGTTTGTATGTAACTCTGAATAAAAGATACAATTCACGTTCTTTGCAAACGTAAAAGTAATATATTTAATACTATTATTAATACTAAAGGCTAAACTATATTACATGTTGATGTATTACAAGTGTTTCAGTTGTTTGTATGTAATCTGAATAAAAGATAAAATTCACGTTCTTTGCAAATATAAAAGTAATATATTTAATACTATTATTAATACTAAAGGCTAAACTATATTATATGTTGATGAATTATAAGTGCATGTAAACTTAGCGGATATTCAATAGTTTTGAAAATCTTCTTTTTAGTTCGATTAACTCTAAAAGCGTATTTTTTAGTTTTTAAACTATATTTAGGATTATTCAAGCATAAAGTTAATACAGAAAATATTTTTTATACTTCACTCTTTCTCAGTTTATTCAGAAAATTTTCAAATATACAATGCAATATTCTAAGAAAACGAAAAAAAAAAAAAAAACTAAAAATGTTTCCATTGAATCTGAGGAATTTCTTTTTTGTCTTTTTCTATTGCACTTTGAGAGAAAGAAAGAAAATGTAATTCACCATTCTGCTCCACTACACTATTGCATCATTAGAAGTCCCCAAAGATAAGTCCTCTATTATGTTCTAATTGTAAGGAAGACGCATCGTAAGTCACGTACGGTCATTACATCTGACAGGCAATATTCCCAGGAATGATTAATCAATCATTTGGGTCTCTGCGATGATTGCATTTTGCCCAATGGAATGTTATGAATCTATTCAATTTCTTCAAGATGAATAGGTGTTGCGCAAACCATGTATTGCTTTCAAATTTATTTATTTATTTTTTGAAAATCTAGGCATACTGCCAAAAATGAAACATTGTTTTTACAGTTAAATACTGGCAGCCGATGTTTCAATTAAACCCGTTAAATATCACAGTAATGAACTGTAAAACTAGCAATTTTACAGTTTCGTACGGTAAAGTTAGAAATTTTGCAGATTATTGCCGTAAAATTTAGCTGTGTTATACTGTAAAAACAACAGTATAATACTGTCAGCAGAGGTTTTACAGGGTGACAAGAAATAACTTGGACGAAGTTTCAAACCAAATATCTGTAAATACCACTGAATTTTTAACGATATTGTGATAGGGAATCGATCCTAGAAAGCTACTAAATAGGTGTAAGTGAGTTAGTTGGGATAACCATTATTGTTCGCAAACTATCTGCCATACTTGAATTGCATAAGCAAGAAACGAAAAAAATGTGAAATTGTTTAACGATTGAAAGTGGCTAAATACACGATTTCCTGCACAATTAAAAGGTTAAAAAAACTCAAACATGATGGTGACAGGTCAGGAAGAAGAAGAAAATGCACAGTTAACACATCTAGCGACCAGAAAGTGGTCAAAAAGCGAGTTTAACGAAATCCTAGGATTTCAATGAGAAAGGTTGCTAGAGGGGTGAAAATCAGTATAGAAACCACTCGTTTGATGGTAATTGTTGAGCTTGGTCTTCTCCCTTACAAAATGAAAGAGACTTAAAAGCTAGCAGCAAAGAACAAACGCACAAGACTTCAAAAGAGGAAAGAACTGTTAAGCGGGCCGCAGATGATCGATGGAAAACATTGCTCTTCACAAATGAAAAACTGTTCTCAATTGAACAAACTCAAAATAGCCATAATGATAGAGTTTGGTCAGCAGAAGCACCTGGAACTTTTTTAATTGTTGGCGGCGTCAACTACCCCTATCTGCAATGGTTTGGGGTGGGATATGTGCTAGTGGGGAAACACCACTTGTTTTTGTTGATCAAGGGATAAAAAATAATCAGCAAACATACCGCAAACTCATTTTGGATGATATTGTCTTACCTTGTTCGCAAAAGTTCTTTGAAAACCAAAGATGGACCTTCCAACAGGATTTTTCACAAAAGACACTCAAGATTGATGCAAGACACATTTTCCAAACTTCATTGGAGCTGAAGAATGGCCCCCCGTATTCCCCAGATTTGAACCCAATGTATTATTCTGTTTGGTCCATCTTGGAAACAAGGGTGTATACTAAACCTGATAAAACTTTGGCATCTCTACAACCATTCTTCGGGAAAGAAAGGGATAAAATATCAATGAGTGAGTTGCTGCCCGTAGCCGAAAATTTTGTGACACGTCTAAAGCTCTGTATTAATACTAACGGTAGCCAATTTGAAAACGTTTAAATATATTAGACAAAATAATGTATTCATACTTATTTTGAAGTTTGGTCGCATTATTTTCATTAGCAACAAAGTTATACCGTACGATGTGTGTCCAAGTTATTTCTTGTCACCCTGTAGTTTAAAACTGTAAAATGCACGGTAATAAAGGTTTTTAGGGTGTAAGGCACGGTAATTCAAGTTTATTACTGTTCATTTTACAGTTTTAATTTTTAACACCTGCTGTTAGTATTATACTGTTGTTTTTACAGTATAATACAGCTAATTTAAGAAACTGTAAAAGTGTAGTAATTAGCTGTAAAATTGCTGCTTTCCAATAATAAACTGTAAAATTGATAATTTTACAGTTTATTACTGTGCTGTTATTCTCCCAGCTGTCAGTATTTTCCTGTAAAAACAACAGTTAATTTCTTGCAGTGTGTTTAATGCTTTGGACAAATACTATGTTCAACAAAAATACGTCGTGAAAATCAGACGTGTTTGCGCAATTAAATTGACTTTACAACGTTCTGCACAGGCACGCCCATGCGCTTTCTCAACATATTGTGATTAACTCCTGATTTAATCCTGGTTTATTCTTCGAAACAGAGTTGATAATCTGAAGTATCAATATTTGGACACAGAACTCAATATGATATTCAGACCAGCACTGCATACTAGCTTAATTGAATATCAAGTAAGTACTTGGATTTTCGGAGGAATGGATTATTATTCGAATAGAGAGTGAGATTTCCATGGTAACGAGTAAAGTAATAGAGATTAGAACTCCGTATTTGGGGAGGAATTTCCCACCTACTTTGCTGCTCTATTTTATCAAGAATTAATATTTCATCAGTATAACGAGTTACAATAAATGATCAGAGCAAAGGAGAATCCACACAAGCTGATTAGTTGAAGGGCTTGGATGATGAACGGATTATGTTACATTTTAAAAAATGAACACTCTCTATAATGGTAAGCAATGGATACAGGTAAGCAAATAAAACTTGGTACATCAAAAGGTAGACGTCATTAGATCATTTTCATACGCACATAACAACAAAACCAGAAAACAAAAAAGGTGTAACAACTGCAACAATAAAACTTTGAACTTTAATTACTCGCAATTTCCGTTTTGTCACATAACCCCTTCATCTCCCAAGCCTCTTAGTTGCTAATAAGCAATCAGCACGAATCAATTGAGCGTTAGTATGCAGTGACCATTTATTTTTTAGCTACATAGTTTAAAAGCATAGAAATATTGTGTTTAGATAATGCATCTCATCTCATCGTTTAAGCCAATGTTTCTCAATGGGGGCGATACCGCCCCGCGGTGGGCGGTGGAAAGATGGCGAGAGGCGGTGAGCATATTTTGGACGGTAGGGGGGCGATTGACATATTTTGGGCGTTAAAGGGGCGGTGGGTGTATTTTGAAATGTCCTTGTAGAGATATGTTTTGGGCGGGTGTGGAAGAAAACCCTCATCTCTTATTTCGCCAAGGAAAAGCTTGAAACTTTATTTTCTGATATTATCTCCACAACCCTGATTTTTCTCCTAACGTCATGAAAAATAGCCTAAAATTTTCCAATAGCACTTGAATTTTAGAAAAGTTTTTGACTGAGGGTCCTCCATTTCATAGCATAACTACCTAAAATGGCCTAAAAGTGTTTTATTTGATGTCCATTGAGAAAAAGTCCTGATTCCCCCCCCCCCCCCTTTGCTCACCTAACATAAAAAAATTGGCTAGCATAAAAAAATTGACATTTTTTGATTCGTAATCCCGAAATAAAATGAGCCTGGAAGGGGTTAAACTCAAAGCACAATTCCATTAGATTAAGAAAAATAAAGTAGGTGGTGTAAACGTTTTTCATCTTTAAAGTAAAATAGTAGAATCAATTTGATCTGAATTTAATTTTTCCAATTATCACTAATGTACACAATTAGTATTCTGAATTATTCCATATTAAATACTTAACGAAGTTTGACTTTTCCATCTTCTTGGTAGACTGCAAGTGTTCAAAGTAGTTTCGATTGAAGTTGCATGTTTTTTGTGTAGTTTCATAAATTACGTTCTCAGATTTATTTTTTAAGAATTTTTGTCACTAAATTTTTAATTTTTCATGAGGCAATATGCATATATATGCAAGTACAAAGTAGTATCTAAATACTATTTTGGTTTTGTTGCTCGGGTTTTCAGATGAAACGGTTTTAATTAGCTCTAGCAGGAAGTCCTGGGGGAGGCAATTTTTTTGGCATTTTTTACTTATTAGCCAAAACGAAACCCCTGCTTTTAGCTTAAGGTTTTTATTCTTATGTACTGTTTGCAATCTGACATTCAGTGCTGTTTGCCCAATACAGATCTGTAAATTGTATATTCTGAACTTAAACGTCCTCTTCATAGTTTGCAATACAGTGTTTTGGTCTTTTTACAACTCTTTAATCCCCCACAGCTGATGAGCTCTGGATTCAAACTTTCTTAATTCACTTCATAAGTAAAAACTAAGAAACAATATCATTGAAATATTTAAAAAAAAAATAGCTAGGCATGGAACATACAAAAATGTATTTTTTTTCAAAAGAAAGAAGAAAAAAATACATTGGAAATTTCAAAAACTTTATATTTCGACCTAATGCAAAATGCAAGACAGAGATTAAAACCTATTTTCGTTGACGCTGTACTAGTCCGAGAGCCAGGTGAAAATTTGGTTAATTATTTCCTCTCGATAGATAATTGGCCATACGCATCAGACAACAGTATCATAAAGCCCTATGACCGTCAGCTGCGGCACAGTGGGGGGGATGAGTAGTTGGAACCTCCCAAGCTTGAAGAAAAAAAAAAAATTCAGTCATTTCCTCTCGCCTAAAAATTTACCAGATGATAGCTTATATGTAACTATTGATAAATATATACGTCAGCTGGCTGTATCTCGGTGGAAAAATTGTCAGCTGATACTTTGAAGGTCGTTGCGTAGAAGTTAGCTAGAAGCATTTACTGACTGAGCATTACTGTTCGACAAAAAAAAAACCTTGAAAATGCTTCTGGTATTTTGAAGGCTGATTCTTATGTAAAATGACCCCCTGAATCCGAATATGACCCCCGTTTTCCCCCATCACGTCCCAATTTTTTTTAAAACGCCCCCCCCTTTTTTTTTCATTTTTCCTTAGTTTCAGGGCTATTATTTTTTTTTTGGAGGGGAAAGGAGCCTTATATTCACCAATAAATTTTTTTGAAGGTCAAGAGAGACTCAAAGTTTAAAATCATGAGCACCGAGAAAAAATCGGGGAACTTAGGGGGGGGGGGCGTGGCCCCCCAAAATATTTGAAAAATCACCAAAAACGATCTTTTTATTCTAGTTTCTTTAAAAAGACCTTTAAAACATTTTTTTCGGTGCAGAACCAGAGTATAGGATCCGTTCCTATGGCTCCTGGGTCAGAAAAAATTTTCACGCTGTAAAATTTAAAAAAAAAAATAAAATAATGCTTTAAAAATCGCACTTTGCACTCGAGTTTTAAAGCAGGTCTTCGGCCAAAAAAAAAAAACAAAATTGTGGCTGATTCTTATGTCAAATGACCACCTATTTCCAAATATGACCTCAGTTCCCCCCCTCCACCCCCTCTTTCCAGAGAGTTCCCCCCCCCCCAATTCAAAGTCATTTTACTAATTCGGAGGGGAAAAGTACATTACGTAACCCGTTAACATAATTCTAAAAGGTAACAGAGGTTCAAAGTTCAAAATCATGTACATGTGTACCAAAAATATAAACTAGGGCGGTATACCCCCCCCCCCCAAAAAAAAAAAATCTTCTTTTCTTGTTTTTCTAAGAGACGTTTTTAAACCTTTTTTTTTTTTTTTTGTGAAAAATCAGAGTATTGAATTTTCTTTTCTTTTTTTTTGGGGGGGGGGGGGGAGGTATACCGCCCTAGTTTATATTTTTGGTACACATGTACATGATTTTGAACTTTGAACCTCTGTTGCCTTTTAGAATTATGTTAACCGGTTACGTAATGTACTTTTCCCCTCCGAATTAGTAAAATGACTCTGAATTGGGGGGGGGGACTCTCTGGAAAGAGGGGGTGGAGGGGGGAAACTGAGGTCATATTTGGAAATAGGGGGTCATTTGACATAAGAATCAGCCACAATTTTGTTTTTTTTGGCTGAAGACCTCCTTTAAAACTCGAGTGCAAAGTGCGATTTTTAAAGCATTATTATTATTTTTTTTAATTTTACAGCGTGAAAATTTTTTCTGACCCAGGAGCCATAGGAGCGGATCCTATACTCTGGTTCTGCACCGAAAAAAATGTTTTAAAGGTCTTTTTAAAGAAACTAGAATAAAAAGATCGTTTTTGGTGATTTTTCAAATATTTTGGGTGGCCACGCCCCCCCCCCCCCAAGTTCCCCGATTTTTTCTCGGTGCTCATGATTTTAAACTTTGAGTCTCTCTTGACATCCAAAAAAATTTATTGGCGAATATAAGGCTCCTTTCCCCACTCTGGATCCGCGCCTGAGCTGAACTTACTGAAACTTTCCTCACCATCTTGAAGGCGCGAAGCATCTCAATAATTCGAATGATTTTTTTTATACAGGAAAAAAGTAAAGGCGTGAAGCGCCTGTTAGCGAGCCGCCTTGGCGGGGAGTAGTTTCTTGACATTTTCCTCACTACTTTCAGGGCACGAAGTGCCCGTGCAAAGCCGGGCCACGTTCGTGGTACGTCTTGAAATCGAATGAACATTAAATTATATCAAATAAAACTTTAGAATGAGGTAAAAGTTAGAGAGGGGGGACGTTATGCATCAACATGCCGCAGGAAGCTAATCTAGCTGCCCTGGCAGCTAGTTTTCTTATAACACTCGTTTGGGATTTGTAAATGGATAAGGAAAATTCCATTGTAACAGACGTATCAGTTTCTACAAAACAGCTTAACAAGAATGGAAATATGTCAATTATTTGTTTTATTTCACACATTTTATGAATAACACTGTAAAAAATGAATGTAGTTTTTACAGTATATTTCAGTTAATTTAATGGTAATAAGCTGTAAAAATTACTATTTTTACTGTAATAAACTGTGAAATTATAATTTTACCGTTTATTACCGTGCATTTTAGTTTTAAACTGGAACCTCTGCTGCCAGTATTATACTTTTGTTTTTACAGTATACAAACACATTAAATTTTACGACAATAAACTGTAAAATTGCTAACTTTACAGTAAAAAACTGTAAAATTGCTAGTTTTACAGTTTATTACTGTGCATTTTACAGTTTTAAATTAGAACCTCGGCTGCCAGTATTATACTTTAAAAACAACAGTTCATTTTTTGCAGTGTACGAAACGAGCGAAATTAGACAGCTTACATATAACATTCTGCCGCATTTGAACAATGATATATATTTACAAATATTGAAACATATGCGGAGGTTTTTTTTATTTTACTTTAGTTTCCAGGTACTTCATTAAAATACTGCTAAATATTGAAACGCACTTTTTTTTAAAACTGTGCTCCATTAAGTAAGTTTTCCATTACGTACTTATAAATCAACACTTCATAAATTGAAAACATAAAGGTATAGTGCGAAGTATAAAGCAGTTTTTAAATTGTATTCTGAGATTAATATTTAAAATTTTTTATTGTAGAACGTAAAAAAACACTCATAATAGTTAGAAAAAAGAAATAAAGATTAAAATATTACTATGATTAGTTTTAACTATTTCAATTTTACCATCGCAGACAAAGAAAAAAAGAAGAAAAAGCGAGAACTTTTATTATTATTAAGCTTAACTATTACATAAAAAATAAATAGGTAAAAAACTCGAGTCAGACAACGTAAGTGTGAGTGGTTAATCTTTTGAAAGTATTGTATAAATGCTCTTAAACGTACTTTCTGCTACATTAAATAAGCTGTTCAATTCTATTTATAAATTGAACGAATTTCAATGTTTTAACGATCCGCCAACAAATAAGTTTGTATTGTATGGATTTTGCCCTTTTGGATATAGGGAAATAACTGTACTGTAAGTGTCTAGACATTTTTACTAAAGGAAGAAACTATTTTTACAAATTTTTTATTAAAAAGTTTCACAGACTTGGTGATGAAGCCGTTAAGAGATAAACATTTGGATATTAAGATGTTTGTCAACAAAAAGTTTTACTTTTACAGAAATGGCGTAAAAGATTGGTACGGATATTTATTTAACAACAATGTCGCCATTTTGTTCTCTTTTAAAGTCGTATGTGCAATTAATTATGTCCTTGTTTTCTTTACAACTAGTAATGTTTGACAGATGCGAAGAACAGCTCGTTCCTTATAAATTAGCAGCACTTAATGCAACGAGAGAATAACCATAAACCGTAATGATTAAAATACTGGAAATATCATTACGATGAACTTCAAGCGATTACAAAGTTTTATTCGGTGTAACGGATGTTTCGTTATTGCGGAACAAGCAATGTAATAGTAATAAAAGCAGGACAAATAATTTATTTAACTGAAAAATATATTTTTATTATTGGTAATCGTTGTAACAGTATTTCACTGTAGTACATTGCATACACCACTCGTTCTATTAGAAACAGACAATTTAAAATTTCGACTTTTCTTTTGAATATCAGAATATACTTCAAGGTAATATAAAACTACACGTAAGACAATGACAATAAAATCAATTCAATTACTTTGTCTCGCATTCATAAGATGAATAATTACATTTACTTCAATAAATCCCTCATAAAAGGACGATATAAAGGGTCTAAATTCAAATTTGAAACAATCAACATTCGACAAGAGGAACTCAACTGTCAGCATCAGTATTTTTTCTACGTTTAAAGAATATGTTTCCTTTATCTAAGTTGTTGCTTTGTTTATGCAATTGACATTTCAAAGACTTAGATTGGATGTTCCTTTTCATTAATTCCATTGTTAGATTTTATATGTTCTTTACAGGACAGTCGCTTTTGTCTTAGTGCATGAAATGTTAGTTAATTTAATACAAGACTTTTCACCTTATATGCGAAACAAATAATATACTGGTATTTTGCAATTAAATGAGTCAACTAAAAGAAATTGATTTTAAAACTGCGATGATACTGCAATAGCGAAAAATCTACCTTCTACGAATGCTAGTAACACTGTTGATCAAAATGGCGCTATTTGTGTAAGAGTAAGGACGATGCATATTGTGTTTTGGAGTATTCCAAAACTTCTTTGTTTATTGTTTTTTTCGGGTAATTTTTGAACAAACTTTGCTACAGAGCCACTGCGTAGTAGTCTTGGCTTGTAACTGCGAAGAATCTATTTGGTACTATTGAAAAAAAAGGAATTTGTGACTCGATTTTCTCCAAAGTCGTCAAATTTAGTTTGTGCACGGAGAATTAGAGGGTTAATTGAGAGCGGTAACGGAAAACTTCGCATTGTAATTGGTGGGATTTGGGAGAACGTGCAAACAGCAAAGCAATTTTCACTGCTGACACGATCCGTGGTCAAACTATAGATTCGTTCTACACGTAGAAGCAGCCGATATCTGAAGTGCTCTCACGGTGATTTAGAAAAACGTTCACAAAATGACATGGCAGATCCATCATACAACAAGGATAAAAAAAATCACACAGAAACAGGAAGTCACATTACTTTAATCTCGAGCCGCTACTGCGTGTAGAAATTGAATGAAAATGAAGCCACCGACTACTGGGTTCAACGTGGCCGAGCACTGGATTTCTCTGGCCTACTACGGGAGCATTTACTAGCATTGATAACAGCTTGGGTTTCAACTTTTTTTTTTTTTTTAATTTCTGAAACAAGTTGGCGAATCACTACCAGAAAAGTATATTCTGACTTTGTACCTTGTTTTTGTTGCTGTATTGATAGCTGAAAGTTCTAATTTAACCAAGATCAACAAAAGATCTCCTAAATGGCCGACTACTTGTTCTTTTACCCTATGTACTCGTAATGTATATATCTGTTTTATAATGTAACATCTCCCCCACCCTTGTTTTTGGTTGTTCGCAACAATTAATCTGAAAAAACAATCAATAAAGGCCAAATCCTTTAAGTTAGTTGCTTCAAACTAAATAACGGTTTTAACAGATACCATGAATACAAAATATATTTAATTTTTGTATTTTTTGTATATTTGTCATTTCTTAGGAAACAAATCATATTAGCTGTTTTCATCTTTGCTAAAATAAATGCGGATGACATTAAGAGAGAGAAACAATACAATTCCATCAAGTATTTTTTGTACTGTATTAAAAAAAAGTTTAAGCTTGAATTGCGGACGATTTTCTGGAAAAAAAATTTCCTCCGGAAAAAAGATTGATTTTCAAGAATAGAAAGTGATAAATTATCATCTATGCAATGGCATTACTTTTCAATACCTTAACAAAACTGGTAGTGGAAATCAATAAACCCTGTGTAGAAAACAATGTCATGTAGGAATTTAGTATTTTTGCTTATCCAAAAACATGTTTCATATGAAAAATAACAAGAAAAAAACTAAAATTTAAAATGTTAAACATTAAAAGAAAAAATATGAAAACGAACTAGTATTAGATTACATTTCTGAAAGAAATGCCCAATTTTTTTTTTTTTAAAGAAATTAAAAGAATATCCTTTAAACATACATATATGCTTTTTAAGATGAGCTTAGTAGTTACATTTTACATATTAATTGTGTCTTTAATGTCTGTTTAAATTACGTAATAGATTTTAACTAGGAATGTTCTTCAATTTGAAACATTTTTGGTTCATATGTGTTTTATAAATTATAACTCTTCTAATACATACTGTTCAATACAATTAATCAATTAATAGATATTGAGGTTGTGGAAAGATAGTTTCTGCTAGAGGGGAGGATTTAGCTTTATATTATTGATATAGGATCAACAGGGAGGGAAGACTATGAGGAAAAAGAGCACAGGTTTGGCAGAAAAAAATGTTTATATGAGTAGCTGTGCACAAAAAAAAAAAAAAAACACACACACACACACACAATTTATGCATTTCAGAAACTTAAATAGAAAAGGTATTTCCATGAAGTAAAATCATATTGTGTAGAAGGCATGGTTTACATCGGTAACTAGCAGCGTTAAATACGTTTGATCTACGCACTTTTAAAAAACAATTGTGTGACTTTATTCCATCCAGTGGTTAAGACGCTGGTCTTTCACGCCCAATGGCACGGGATCAAACCCGACTCCAGTTGATGGATTTTCATGATGCAGAAAATCGACAGTGCCCATGTCGTAAGATTATGTGGCATGTAAACGATATCTCGAGTACCTGTTTGGTTTACAGTATCTCTTGGTAAAATTAAATTCCTAGTGCAGTTAGATCCAATAGAGCCCATGTGCTTCCATCTAGTGGGGTAACTGGGCGTCAAAATTCTCATGACAATTGCATTCCGCCGATGGTGGTGCCACATGAAAAAGTGGATGCTGGTCTTGGGGAATGCACTAGGTCTGCAAATTGCAAGAAGCTAAACGCAGCCCCATTTGAAACAAACAACTAAACAAATTTTATTCCATGCTCCAATATTCTAGAGTAATTTGACCGTTAAATCTGGTGTAACTTAACTCATCGTTTTGGGAAGGTTACACTATAGTAATGCTGCTATGTTGTAACATTTTATTAAGATTTGTGTATGGTTACAACATACTCTGTAAGCTTACAGAAAAATTGTTTGAAACGTTACACATCAGAAAAAATTAGCGTGTATGAGATAGTTTTGGAAGATAACTCATTTTTAAGTCCATATTGACTTAGATTTAAAGTAATCTATTCGATGATTTAAAGAATTTAAAGCTATTGAACGCTCAGGTAATAACGTGCTTTTATCAATTGTAAACTTAAATTCTGAAATTAAATTAGTTTACATTACTTAAAATTGCCAGCCATATATGCCTTTGATTTCTCATTTGTCATACTAACAAATTATACCATATTCATTTTTATTTTATCATAACAGTATTAAAATTATTTAAATAAATAATATAAATATATAATTATAAAAATATCTTCTGTTAATTTATCATTTTATTGCTCTTTCCTTCCATGTCGTTTTCAATTATTCGTTCATTCAGTATTTATCAGGTACACCAATCAATTTTACATAAATTTGAAATTTATTAAAATTACATACTAGACATTTTTACGTATCATTTTATTCTAGGGACACCTGTACTTATCACAACAAGTGGTTAAATTGGTTCTATAGGGCCTTAAAGTGCGCTTTATATTTATTTTCCAGATCAGTAGCCAAACATATCCCCGGTCCAATACCCCTAGAGTTATTGATTAACTTGGATGACTTTGAGACCACGACTCATATTTAGCGTGTCCCGGGCACCATTAGTTAATAGGGCGGATCTTTGTCCGGCTATGATCGAGTCTGGGACGAGACTCTGGTTACGAGATAGAAGTTTTTGATTAATTTTATAGTTATTTTGCTTGGTAGTTGTCAGTCGCCGCGCAACGAATTGTTTTGGCTACAGATACAGCGTACCAAAATTTTTAGTAGTACAATAAAAGATTCGATTGATCGGTAGCAGAAAAAGTTTGTTAAACTGGGTGGATGCACTAAGTTGGATATGTAGATCAACAAGGCCCACTTTCTATTTTTCTACGTAGAATGAAAAAAAAAAAAAAACTATTTAAATTGTAAATTTATTTTAATCACTAATTCTCTGTTATGGCAAAACGTTATCTTCAAGCAATTTGTTATCAACATGAAAAGTGTAGCAGTCCAAGGCGACCTGTTCGGTAAGTCTTTGGACTTCCTAACCGAAGGGTCCTTGGTTCGATGCCAAACGGTTCAAAGAACTATCGTGCTTTCTAATGGGGACTGGACCACGTAAAATATTTTCGTGGTGACGAAGTCCTCAAAATTTCTATTCCCAATAAATTCCTCTTGGGTACTAGACCAGGGGTTACTCGGCTCCTGGTTTGGATTAAAAGGAAACGGAGCTCTCTTCAGGGCCCCCTTCCAACTGGTTATGTGTAGCCCATCTAAACATGTGCAGTGGTAGGTACGGGGTACCTGTGAGTCTGTGTGTGTGCGCGCTTGAAAAGCTTATTGTATAAGTGTCTTGTAAAAAAAAAAAATTCTCATTTTACAGTAAATTTTATTCTTCATTGGTTCACCGTAGTTTACTATTTTCAAAAAGGATAGTTGTTACTTGTTTTAGAGAGCCTAGTTTATGTATTTGTCGCATTCAAATTATTATTTTGTATTTGAAATATCCTCTAAGTGCAAGAACATGCTACGAAATGATGATACTTACTTTTAAAATAAAGATAAGAAATGAATCTTTACTAATGCATAGCTCATCGATTTCTCAATTAAACATGCTATGTCAATGACCGTCGATTATTTAAAAGAAAAATATTCATCCTTTTAAAAACGCTAAAGACTACATGCTCTAATAATGTTAGCATATATAATTTTGTGCGGTGCAAAAAAGTAAAACTTCCCGAGAAAATCAAGAAAACGAAATTTGTTTTCATAACTCTTCTTGTTAGAGTGTAATCAATACAAAAGCGAAAAGCTCTTTAGTCATCGTTCTTTTAATACGTAAAAGCGTGGAGTTAAAAAAAAAATACTTGGTTTCATTAGTGGCTCGGTCATTTTCTTTCATTATCATGCTACGCATTCACTATTTTTTTAAGAAATTAGTTTTTACTACATAATACATTTATTTTATCCAGATTATGCCTCTATACTGAACTTTTTCTTCCCTTCAGAAAGCTGTTTTTCCTTCAAAGTGGTTTTAGGTAAAAGTTGAATTTCTCACGGGTTTGACGTTACATCATGTGACTTATTGTAAATTTCTGCTCTGCAAAAAATAGACTTCTACAATGTAGTACTGGCAGCAGAGGTTCCAGTTTAAAACTGTAAAAGTACAGTAATGAACGATAAAACTAGCTATCTTACAGTTTATTCCTGTGAAACTAGCAATTTTACAGTTTATTAGACCATAAAATGAACTGTATTATATTATCGTTATTATAAGAAAAGCACTCTAGAAGCCTTTAAGGGTGTGTTACAAGAATGTCTAAGTAGCTGAGATGATGAGAGCTAAGCACCAGTATGTCAGAAAAATCCTACAGAATTTCTGTGACCATTCTGTACCCTAGAACCTGACTAACGTAAGTCCATTTTCGCAACTTTTCAGTAGAGGGCGAAAACGATTGTCGGATGCATGCAAAAAATGGGACTCTTTTGACGCTGCTAAATATATGTGAATGGATTTTTTTTCTAGAATAACGTTCTTCTGGGTCGATGCGGAATAAGGTTATACATACAATGCAACAAAAAAGTGAAAATCGACATTTTTGGACTTACGTCCTTTTGGTTCTGAGGAACAGCATTGATGCAATATATATCTCTGAAATATTACTTTTCCACTTCCTTCAAGAATTTTTACTTATAAACTGGAGGTGTGAGAGATGAGAATTAGAAAAGGTTTTTCTAAGCTATCTCTGCAATGGAAAGCAGATATTAGGATCATTGAGGTGAGTAAATGCTTGACAAATACTGCAGAACTATTACAAGTGATTATCCTTTTTTTAAAAAGCAAAAAACAGTCAAAATGAAGTATTTACGGTAATCGGATTAAAACAAACCTTGGTTTTTGCAAAATAAACTCTTTAATGAAACAATTGAAACAAGACCCATTTAATTATGTGCTACACACATTTTTTTTGTTTCTTTTCAAACTTACCTTAAAATTAATTAGCGGTTTTTGCAAATCTTTCTCCAGTGGCATTAGTGTCTCAAAAATAGGAAAAAAATCATTTACATAATTATCGACCCAAAATAGGTAAAAACTGACTATTTAAATCAAGAATACGAATTAAAAGTTATTTTCTGTTGCGTAGTGTAATTTGTCACTCACATGTTACTAATGCAAGCCAAACTTTTGATAATTTTTCATTAAACCCATTAATGCTTAGCGTTCCTTTTTAGGAACGGTCCAAAAAGTGTTTGAATTTACCAAAAATGACCATTTTAACCAAATAGTAGTGTTCAATTACTACTTTGGTATTGTTTCAATTCATTATTAAAAGATTGCAGCATATGACCATTGCAGAGTGTGTTCTGTAACCGTGTAACTAGGATACAAAATAGCTATGGAAAAAAATGTCAGGCGTTAATGGATTACGAAATCCGCAAAAAGGAAGCTCAAAAGTGGTGCGATCGAACTCAAATTTAGGTGTTACTCTTTCAAAGGTGTTACTCTTTGCGCCACCATGAATTTGATCCAGATGATATTTTTCAGAAAAAAAATCCTTTTCAAATGATCATAAAACATTGTATTTTGGTAAAATACATCACAAAGAACCACTTGCTTACAATAACTCAATTTTGTAAAAAAAATTCCTGTACGACTTTTGTGCTTACAACAGAAATATTGATAGCCCCTAAAAATTATCTATAAGAGACTAATCGAACCAAAAATACATTTTTTAACCTAAACTTACATTAGTTATGACCTCATACATTAAACGCGACGAAGTATTTTCTTACACTGAACTTCTTACACTGAGTATATGAGCCAATATTTAGAAAAGTGCCAATTTGAAGTTGGAGTTTTCTGGAAAAAAAATTTTTTGCAGAAAAAAACTAATATTTGATTTTAAGTCTACATTGGGTCTAAATGCAAGAAAATAAAAGGGGGGAGGTCAAGGAAGTTATTTACCCCCTCCTTAGATTACTCACTTTTAAGCCGTTACAGATCTGATGAATGTTACAGATCTGATGTTACTATGAGCTACACATTTGAGTTTATGCTTTCAGTCTTCGTTAACATCTTTAAAAATGATATCATTTCCTTGCATTTTAAACATAGAATTAAGATAATTATATTAAAATGTATATATTAGGCTAAAAAATCAAATTTCATTATAAAAAAGCATTTCTTGGAAATAAAAATGAGCGATCAGGTTTTTAGATAAAAGAAATTATGAGATTACCAAATCCAAGCTAATAAAACATTTATTTTGTTTTAAAACAACACACAACTTCAACTTTTTCAACACACAACTCTGCTGCTTGCTTTTCTTTAATTAGTTGCAGGAAATTTAATTTCTTGATCAGAAATTCAAATTTAGCATGCTAGTTATTATGTAGTTATTTAGCGAAGTTATGAGAAATTGAAGCACCGAAAAAAAATAATAAATAAATAAAATAATAATTAATTAACTTAATTTCTGCAGTGTCAATTTTTCTTATTTTACTAACTTCTATTGTTAGGTCATACAAACCACAAATGAAGCAATTGTACTAAAACTAATTGCTTTTCATTTTTTAAGAACAAAAATATTCAATATATATGGCTAAAATCTAAGATTTTTGCTTTTTGTAAGTCTGAAACGTGTGAGTTAGTTCTGTAACATATTCGCTGTTTTTCAATGTTACCGCTCTGACTGTTACCGATCTGACAAACTGACAAAGTTTTTTTTCTATTTCCGAGTCGATCGCACTAAACCAAAATCAAACACGTGGGTTTTTCACTTGCAATAAAGGACTATACTTATATATAAAATAATTTTTAAAATAATAAAAACTGCGCATTTTAGAGCGTGTTACCGATCTGATGACTCAAATGACACACTTTTATAAAATCACTTTAAAAAATCTTACCTACAATTTTAGATGCAGAAATGCAAATTTTTAATTACGATTCGATAAAACATCCCACCAGTACTCAGTATCACGTGGTATAGGTGCAGGAAATGATTTTGGGAGCTTAAACATAGTTTGGAAGTTATTGTTACCACTCTGACGGCGGAACTTGGGACACGCTTATTTTGCATCGGCTAGGAAATCAGAAATCGATTAAAACAAAAATGAAGTAAAATATTAACAAAGGGGTAGAGATAGAATCGTTTTTTGTGCTAGTGCGTTTTTTTGGGAAGTTAGAAAGTGCGCATGACCTGTTTGCATGCTAAGCTTTGCTACTGGGGACACGTTACCGATCTGATTTTTGATGTATAAAAACAATATTTTCTGAAGAAAAAAAAAAATTTTCTGATGTTATTAGATGAAATGAAAGCAGAACCTTATCTTCTTTCTGGGGAAAATTATTTTTTTAACTAGTTATTGAAATACTAGTGAAAATTCACTTGGGACTCAAACTGGCACTTTTCTAAATATTAGCTCTACTTCACCGTAAGAAACTGTAAAATTGCTAGTTTTACAGTTCATTACTGTGCATTTTGCAGTTTTAAATTGGAACATAAGCTGCCAGTATTATACTGTAAAAACAACAGCTCGTTTCTTACAGTGTAGCGTAAAGATTTACCAATTTAATTATTGTTGTGTTCATGCTTACCCACTACTTCAATCAACTTTACAATTTCATAAGCCATTTCTAGATCACAAGATAGGATTGAACTTCGGACTTACCGCTTACAGAGAGCTCTCAGAGCAAGCGCGAATCATCACTGGGCTGGTTAAGGCACATATTTGTTTGTCAGACTTGACAAACAAATGGACAAACAAATGGTTGACAGTGGTTAATTATGTCAACAGGTTTATGGATCAAATTGTTGGAAACAAAACTCATCATCCAATTTTATTTTATTGGACACTTTCTGAATTCAAAATTTTTCAGAAAATTTTGATGATTTAATGATGCACCGATAAGCAAATTGGCCGATTACTGATTACCGTTTAATCGGTTGAGCCAATGAATGATAAGAATGATTGTTTTTAATACTACCAATTTAACCATCACTGTTTTCCTCTCTTATACAATTCTGAGTTTGGGAATAGTAAGTAATTAATTTCTGATAGAAGATTCTTTTTTTTCCATTTTCATAACTTTCACAAAATAATTTCAATATTTTATCAATTTTTTTAGATTCATTTTTTGAATTATTGTAAATAATATTACGTTAACACATTGTTAATTATGTTTATTAGACATGAAAATTCCAAAAAAATAGGGGGGGGGGGGAGCTGGAGTCTGTGGTGAGCACTCCTATTAAAAAGCACTTTTAATTTAATGTTTTTAATATTTAGTAGCAATTTAATTCCAGGTAGCATTTCATTGGTAGCAATTTTTTTATTTTTGGAAATTAGAGGTTGTCTAAAAGCAATATGCTAAGGAGAAAACTATCGTCACATGAAAAATGTTGCATCATTGTCTATGTATATTTGTTCAAAGTAGGATAATTAATTTATTAAAAACTTAATTTCAACTGTGAGGATTATTACCACTGTTAATAAAATTATTCATCGTAGTTTCTTAGTGAAGGTATACTTTAAAGCGTTACATTAAAAAAAATCGGCGCCCAATTTTGCCGATTATTAACAATCAACAAAGGGGCCGATTACGGCTGATTAATCGGTACTGCTAATTAATCGGTGCAACCCTAATCAAAAGTATTTAGAACAAACAGAATTCATATAAGTTGTAGCCACTATATCATCCCCTAAATAACAATTTCCCATTTTGTGCAGCCAAACATATCTCGAAATCACTAACACGTAATTCATCCCAAATAGCACACTTCGTTTTTTAGAGGTTGTAAAATGATTATTAACGTTGTGACAACGGATTAAAAATGTTTATAAAACGTTTAAACGTTTTTTGTGCTACCTGGGCCTGAGAGTAAATCTTCAGAAACGAACTTAAAATATCTCCATCAAAATAATAAAAAAGAGAGCTTATATGAAGTTTTTTTCCAGCTCACTGTCAAATTTCATATTTCAACAAAATAAAGTTTCGAAATGAGTATGGTAACTTCCCATACGTACAAAAAAAATGAGAACATATTTCAAAATGTTTGCAAAAACGTTTATTGAAACATTATTTCTGCTATCTTTTCAGAAAGTTTTTAAACAAGTTAGAGGTGCAATTTATAACGTTATCTCACGTCTTTTAAAGAAGATATATATTTTGTCCTATCATTATATTTATTTATTTATTTCGTTTTAAGAGTAATGTAAACATCGTTAAATCTTTCGGTTTCCTTTTACTAAAAAGAAAGTGTCAAAATGAAAAATTTTCTCTACTTTTTATTCGTCTTCAATGTCATGCCAGGTAACTTCAGTATGCTATCTACTTACTTAGTGGTTTAAATGCGTCTGCTCCTCTGTTCGGGGTGCCCATCCCCCCCGCCCCCAAGCTCAATAGCGCAAATTTAAATTCCCCCCAAAAATTTTCACAATCCTCTTGTGCTTTTTATTTTTATTTTAACCCTTTTTTGATTTTATTTATTTTTTTACTATCATTTATTTATTTATTTTTTTAAATTACAACGATTTTTATACATTATTTTTATTTTAAAAGTTCGAATTATGCGCAGAACAAAATCGCTTTTTATCCGTTTCAGACATTCCAAGCACACACATGCAAAAAAGAAAAAAATAAATAAGCAAAAAATAATAATAAAGAAATAAAAGAAATAATTCAAATTAAAAAATAAATTAATGAATAATTTTTATTAAAAGAATCCGTAAATAATTCAAATGAAAAAAAGAAATTAATGAATAATTTAAATAAATAAATAAATTAGTTCAAAAAAATCCCCCCCAAAAATTTTGATGGCGCATCTTGCGCCATAATCCCCCCCTGTGGACACCCCTGCCTCTGTTTACCCCTCGGAAAATATTTAGCGGCCCAGTATAGTTTTTTTTTCTTAAGAAATGACATTATATTTTATGCTATTCACAATTAAATAAATCTTTAAAAATAATCACAGAGTATTACTAAAATATAGCGAATATCAGCAAAGAAAAAAAAATGCCGATGTAACAGATTAAAGTAAGCACACTCAAGTGTTGCATGCCATTAAATACAAATGTATGGGTTCTAAGCTTTAAAGTAACGTTTGTACACTGTTAGAAAATACCAAAAGTCACAGACTATATCCAACAACGATGTACGATTTCCATCACTTTCCTACGAAAAAAAATATGTGCTACATTTTTTTTTCGTATCAAAAACTATATTACTTGCTTATGACCCACCATTTTTAATTTTCTTGCTACTATGAAATTGCCACATAAGGAAAATGAGATGATGGCAAAATGCCTCATTAAAAAGATAAGTTTATCTGCACACTGGTAGCAAAACAATTTCAGCAAACGTAAAAATACTACTGCTTCACCAAGGAAAATTAAGATAAAATGCTATTTTTCTTCATTTTTTCTCTTGAATCTATTGAATCTCTCTCTGTCTACTTGAAGCCCTGATTTCAAATAACTAATAAACAAAATGCAAAAGTTTAAAGAAAAAGGGCAAAATATTTTTGTCCACAATCTTAAATTTCGTTTTTAAAGTATTCGCTTTTACTTTCAGAAAAATTTCAATACAAAAGCTATCATACTCAGAAAGCAATAAAAAGGTAAACATTATTTATTTTCCTTCGTGAGATCACAAATGACTATTGATTTCCCATATAAGGCAGGCATTGAAGACATTGTCGTCGAAAAGTTGTCGAAATTCTGGAAAACTTTAATACGGGGTTTATTTTTTATTTCATTTTTGTCAGTGCTTGGTTCGCATTTCAAATATGTTTTTAGAACTAAGTATTTCTTCTCTAAATCATTAATGAAAATGAAAAAAATATTGAAATCTTGTATATACACTGTACATTAAGATGAATTTCAAATATTTGTTTGTTATATAAAAGTATTTTACTGTATGAATTATTGGTTCAGAATGAAAAAAAAAATCCTACTTTTCTGTAAACCATCATCGGGTTTTTAACACCTGATCAATCTTCTTTTAGTGAGCTAAAACTACAAATTATATCAAATATACCCTTTTAGCATTAAAAGCTGATTTCTTCAAACAAAATATCCCTCTCTTACCTGGTAAAATAGATACGTAAAAAATAAATAAGCGAACAAAAATGTAATAACACATGTAAAGCAGTGCAGCTAATATATACAGCTTTAACAATTAAAGCATGCATATTATTTCATTGGTAATTAATTATTGTGCAGCAAATAACTGTGTTTGTCCATAGTTTAATACAAGTAATGGATTAGTTTTGGTTTTAGTTTCATGACGCTGGTGGATTTTTTTATTACGTCTAACTTTACCTAACTATGTTTTATTGTTTTCTATTATGCAGTTGAATAAAAAATACAATATAAGAAATACATTATACATTGCCCAAAAGTAAGTATCGAACCGTATAAGGACCAAATAACATATGTGTTTTTCAGAAACGTCTTTTTTTTCTAGTAATAAATCAGCCAATGTTCCTAAAGTAAGAGAAAAAATATTCCGAAACAAAAACGATAATGTTCTTCCAAGTTGACTCATAATTCAGGAATGCGAATCCAGCAATGATCATATTTTAATGCTCCATATTGAACTAAACATGTCAGTTGAAATGTATGTTTCATATATTTTTGTTGTGAACATTTGAAATTGATTTCTAGTTTTGTGCTTAAGCTTTACTTTAATATACTTCTTATAAAAAAGTAAAAATGAGTAATCTAAACATTTTATGAATGGCTTGTGAACATTTTAATGTAAGCAAACTTACACGCATGTCTGCATAAACGACATTAAAATAGCAAGAAATCGTACATTTCCCTGGTACAAGTTGAAGCGTTATTCCATTGAAAACGAGGTTTAAAATGATGTTAATTTTACAAAATAAACTGAATAAAACTTATGTGTCCGACAGCTAAAATATCGAATTATTCCAAATGATAGGAATTTCTTTGACTCAACGGAGAGCTAAAATATCATACGATATATATATTTTTTTATTTCATAGACAAAGAGTCCTACTGTGCAATTGATTTACGTTACAAACGATTAAAAAAAAAAACTCATACCTTAAATATTTTTTTATTTTATAACTACAAAATTTAAATGCGGTTTTTTACTTAGCTGGTAAAACTTTGAGGGCTTGGCCGGGTTCTATACGATATCTAAACTATTTTTTTCATGAACTATGAGTTTCACTGTGCTACATTTCCGCTACTGGCGATTTAAAAAATAAAAACACATTTTTTTTCTCTACTAATAATAAAGCTGAAGGTGGGTCTGTCTGTCTCTTACGCACGTAGCGCCAAAACCGTTCGGTCGATTTTCATGCCACTTGGTACAAAATTAGTTTGTAGCATGTAGTTTTGCACCTAGAAGCGATTTTTCGAAAATTCCATTTAGTTTTTTTTCTATTCGAATTCTTAGCGGAAATTCGATAAAATAGGGAAGAAATATTTCACACACATTTTCAAGTCTTATGTCATTCGAAAGCTTGAAGTTTTCTGCATAAAATGAAGTTTTTTTTTGAAGTTTCTACGATCATCAGGAGAGCTGTAACAATTGTTTTTAGAATCCCGGAATTCAAGGCTTGCCTTCAGTAAAGCAAGCCAAACGATTCTAAAATGGTTTTGCTCGAGAATAAAATTTGTTTGAAAAGATAAATGAAATAAATTATTTTATCAACGGAAATCAACTTTTCATGTTGTTACCATGGTTACGTGTTCATACTTATTTTTGTTTCGTTATTTTTCCAGCGTTGCCAGACGTAGTATTTTTGATACTACGGTAGTATTTTTTCGGCCCAAATAAGGAGCGTAGTATTTTCTGGCAACCCTGTTTCCAATATACTAATGACTTAATTAAAAGATTTGGCGGATTTTTTTTTTTCATTTTCATAGATTTCGCATTTCAGCAACATTGATTTTGGCAACGTTTGGAAACAGTATTATTTTGTAATATTTTTTTTTAGAGGAGGCGTAGTATTTTTTTGTTTTAATTATCTGGCAACCCTCTCTTTTTCCCGGTGAAAATGCTTTGGGACCTTACTTGGCGCGTTTTCGAAAAGTCACCAACTGGCGCGTTTTTGCGTGTCTCGCGGAACTGAAAGCTCCGAGAGAAACTACGCAAAATAGTCAGGGTTACCACGCTTGGCACGCCTATCGCCCATTTAGCAAAAAAAGGGTATCTAAAGCACAGATTAACCAAATATCGTATCAATTGCGTTATTGCATCGTTCTTTTTAAAGTGTTTCATTTCGGAAAATGTATTGTTTTGTTTTTAAAACTGGGAAAGGAAACTTTCTTCTTTTAAATTTTGGTAAGATTTCTGTTAGTTTCTGTGAGCAACAAAATTGTTCTTATTTTCTCTTTTGGCTTATTTTTGTGCATCTCCCCTTGGGGTTGCATTCGAATGTTCCAAGGGGGTGTTTTACCCCTTTTATGGAGTAAATCAGTGTTCATTTCAATGCAGACAAAAGTGATATGAATTGGCACGACCACTTGGCGATATATCGCCAAG
>JAXGGA010016992.1:0-25385 GCA_038373865.1 Uloborus plumipes | reverse complement strand
CAACTTATTAAAAAATGAGTGTTATGTCTGCTTTTTTTCTTTAAGCGAGCTGAACTTACTGAAACTCTCCTCACCATCTTGAAGACGCGTAGCATCTCAATAATTCGAATATTTTTTTATATAGGAAAAAAGTAAAGGCGTGAAGCGCCTGTTAGCGAGCCGCCTTGGCGGGGAGTAGTTTCTTGAAAATTTCCTCACTACTTTAAAGGCATGAAGTGCCCGTGCAACGCCGGGCCACGTGCGTGGTATGTCTTGAAATCGAATGAACATTAAATTATATCAAATAATATAACTTCAGAATGAGGTAAAAGTTAGAGAAGGGGGACGTTATGCATCAACATGCCGCAGGAAGCTAATCTAGCTGCCCTGGCAGCTAGTATGTATTTAACAACTGACAACGGATTAAAAGTGAAATTCGAGACATTTTATTAACGGACGAGTTTTTTTTTTTTCCTTTTTTTCCCTTTCTTTGATAAAATGTGTTTTGATGCTCTTTGTACTTTTATTTATTTATTTATTTATTTTATTATTATTATTATTGTTATTATTTTGACAACGATGGAGGATTTTTTCTACTGAGGAACTGTAACAGTTACACTCTTTAAAAGGTGCGACAAAACTTTATTTATTCGTTAATTACTTTTTACGTGTCTATTTCATCTGATGAGAGGGGTATATTTTGCTTTTCGAAATCAGCTTTAAGTGCTAAAAAGGTATGTTTGACATAATTTTCAGTCTCAGATAATCAAGAGAATAATGATCAGATGCGAGAATGCCGATGCCGATGCACAGTGGTCGATTTTTTAAATCTAGCTGGACAAAAATCAAAATTTCAACATCGTTATTTTTTGACAAAGTATTTTTAGTTAGCAACTGAAATATCTGCAAAGCAATAAACCATGTCTAATTTAGATGGTTAGTTTGTGGAATTTTTCCTATAAAGGATTGAAGTTCACGGATTGTAATAGTAAATTTTGTGATGCTTTAGAAGGGAGATAAAGGATTTGGGCTACTTGTTGTCTCTGTTATTTGAAAAATATTGTGCTTATACAGGGTGAGTTTGATCGAATCTGCCATACGAAAAAGGGTGATAGAAGAGCCCAAGTGGAGTATAGAACCACCCATTAGCGGTGTCAATTCTTAACCGTAACCAAATAATATTATATTTAAGAAAAATTCGCAAAAAAACAAAATTTTGAGAAAAAGACCAATTTCTGAACTTCCTGTCGGACCTACATACAAAATAAGTACATATTTGGAAAGAACAGACAAAATCCTTTTAAATGACACTTTTTTCATCAAGATAAGTCGCACTTTACAGTGAGTTACAAGCTTTCAAACACTGGAAACACTCAAAAATGAAATTTCATCAAACTTTTCAGTCAAAAATTTCAGAAACAACCGTATGAGCTACAACCGGTCAAATGCACGAAAAACTTTCCCATTTCACTAGCTTTCAGATGATACAACAGAAAATCATATTGGGCTTCAAGTTCAGCAGATATTCTGGCTTTTGTTTGAAACAGTATGAAAATCGCCCTTTGTCAGAATATGGAAACCAGCAAAAAGTCAGACTTTTATGTTCTAAATTTTCTATTTCATGTAAGTGTACTGGTTTATTTATTCAAGAAAAGGAAAATTTTATTTCTAAATATTAAATTGTAACACTTTATTAAATTAATAATCACGAGAGAAGATAACAACGCGTAGAAACAAAGGCAGCATTACTTTAACGCGCTTTTCACAAAAAAAAAAATCAAAATTAAATGAGTTACACTAACATCTATGAATGCATTTACATGTAAGAAATCCTCAAAATTTCCCAGAGCTACTGGAATTATCATCCCCCACACCGGATCCCCCACCCCGGCCCTTGGCCTTTTAAGAGCGAGAACTACCGTCCCTCTCTATGAAATTTCATTTCATTGAGTCCATTCATGCTCTCATTTGGGTCCTATTCCTTGGCCACCTAGATCACCAGACCTGACGCCAGTGAACTTCTTTGTTTGGGGATTATTGAAACAAGCAGTTTACTGTTCAGATGCAACCAGTTTGCAGGACTTGCGCATTTGGCTTGATGGAGCAGTAGCAAAAATGAGAAATGAAATTTCATTGAGAGCGACGGTAGTTTTTGCTCTTAAAAGGCCAAGGGCATCTATCCGGTGTGGGGGATGATAATTTCAGAAGCCCTGAGAAATTTTGAGGATTGTTTACATGTAAATGTACTCATAGATGTTAGTGTAACTCATTTAATTTTGAATTTTTCTTCGTGAAAAGCGCGTTAAAGTAATGCTTCCTTTGTTTCTACGTGTTGTTATCTTCTGTTGTGATTATTAACTTAATAAAGTGTTACAATTTAATATTTAGTTATAAAATTTTCCTTTTCTTGAATAAATAAACCAGTACACTTACATGAAATAGAAAATTTAGAACATAAAATTCTGACTTTTTGCTGGTTTCCATATTCTGACAAAGGGCGATTTTCATACTGTTTCAAACAAAAGTCAGAATATCTGCTAAACTTGAAGCCCAATATGATTTTCTGTTGTATCATCTGAAAGCTAGTGAAATGAGCAAGTTTTTGGTGCATTTGACCGGTTGTAGCTCATACGGTTGTTTCTGAAATTTTTGACTGAAAAGTTTGATGAAATTTCATTTTTGAGTGTTTCCAGTGTTTGAAAGCTTGTAACTCACTGTGAAGTGCGACTATCTTGATGAAAAGAGTGTCATTTTAAAGGATTTTATCTGCTCTTTCCAAATATGTACTTATTTTGTATGTAGGTCTGACAGGAAGTTCAGAAATTGGTCTTTTTCTGAAAATTTTGTTTTTTTGCAAATTTTTCTAGAATATAATATTACTCGGTTACGGTTAAGAATTGACACCGCTAATGGGTGGTTCTATACTCCACTTGGGCTCTTCTATCACTCCTTTTCGTATGGCAGATTCGATCAAACTCACCCTGTATATTATCGTTGTGTCATTCTAGCTCATTATTCTCTTAATGGGCCGTATATTAAATACGAATTTTAAATATATTTTCAGCTACATGAAAAATTGATGAATTTTGTACGATAACACCAAAAGTTATTAGAGCAGCAAAAAAATGCTCCAGAAGTTACCGTCCTCTAAGTTATATTTTTATGTGCAGGATATGTTGGCAAATGAGAGTACAAAAGATTATACCCGGATCTTGCCGGCAATATGAGTAATGGGTTTTGGAACTGTGGATTTTTTATGAATTTATAAGCAGAGAAAATTTTCAATCAAGCGTGTGTGTGTGTGGGGGGGGGGGGTGATACTTTTTAACCAGCGCCTATGTAAAATTCATTTGTAAACTTTGTTTATCAGCCTTGTATTACTGTTAAAAATATTAGCTTTCGAACGTTTTAGAATATAGTTTAGATTGTAATGACAAAATTTACGTCTTCACATGAGTAAGCGAAAAAATTTTTTGTCTACAATAATTGTGTTTGAATGCTACGTTAAATACATTATATTATCAAAGATACAAAGCATTTTAATGTTTGGAGTATGGATAAAGGCAAGAATAGTGTACAAAATTTTGCAATTAAAACTATAAATTCAAATGACCTTAAGGATATTATGAAGTTAAGTGATGGAAATACTACTAACAGTTTGTGTGTACGATTCAACGAAACATAGTGAAAGTGCTCTTCTATTTCTACTAAAAAGAAAAAAAAATATTATACATACAAATATACTTTGTAAACAAATTCCATTTGTTGAGAAAGATTTATTATATTTTACGAAACAGTTATTTGATAAGCTATCATAAGACTCCCAGGTTCTTTGGCAATACAACAAAGTCTATAGCTCGCGGTTGACTTTTTTTTTTCAAATAATTAGGTATCAACACGAAACTATAAAACAGAAAACTACGTTTGTAACTAAAGGCATTAAAAAAAAAAAAGAAAAAGAAAGAAAAAAAAATGGTACTCTAAATAGTTTTCGTTCATCAGGAAAACGAGACGATGCAGAAATTTCTAAGTACGTTCTCGAAAAGGTATTACTAAAATTTAAGTTTTTTTGAAGCGAAAACTATCTATTCTACGACAAAGTAATGGTAAGTAAGTTAAATGCAATTCAAGGGATAGCAGTACCACAGATGTGTTTTTCTGACGTAAAGCTTCAATCGCTTATGAATCAAATATTTTGAAAAATTCAAAAACAATTCATAAAAATCATTTTCTGGGTAAAAAATGAGAAAGAACTTAATACATGTTATTATTTGAGTGATGACAAAGTATCTCTGTTACTACAAAGTCACCAAAATATTCTAAGACCAAAGAAATACGGGGCTAGATGATCTGAAGAAACTGAGTTGCAATGGAAAAACAATTAAAATATTGACTGCTGTCTTTCAGACAGTAGTTCTAGTGCAGATCTTAGTCACAGACACTTCTTTTATTGTTGTTTTATGTTTATTATTGATATAACAGATATATTAAAACTTGCAACTCGATTTGACACTCCAAAGTATTTTTGTCCAGCTAGATTGGCAAAATCGACCACTGTGCGATGTACGGGAAAGTAGGCTCGTTTAGTTCTTGACAGAACTTCTTGTTTCTTTTTGTAATCATTTTCCAAAAATAGATTGAGCTGGTTTTGAAACTGAACGCTTCAAGAGGCTCTTTAATGTGAAAAATAAAGCTATTAGCTCAGATAAAAACAGTTAAAAAATCATTTTCTCACACTATTAGGACGGTACGTTTGAATGAATTCCAACTATTACGAACTCCGGGTTCATAAATGATGACGTGCTGAATGAAAACATCATCAAGAGCCATTTATTTTCAGAAAATTCTATTCAAAGGAAGAATTTTTCTACGGAAGCATCCATGCACAGGTCTTAAAATGGACTCAACAAAAACAAACTAAAATTTTCGCGAAATTACTATATTGGCAAATGGCACAGTCACTTTATTGTACATTTTTATACCTAGTCTGCGAAGAAAAGATTATTTGAACCCAGTTTGCTCTAAATATCAAAAACGTCCATTTTTTTTCGCATTAAATGTTATTTGAAAAAACTACGAATAAGTAAAATTATGGTAAAATAAAAAGTTTATATCTACCAAAGTTATTTCTAACACACACATTTTAAGCAAAATCCTGCGCATCGAGAACTTTTCACTTACTTTTTAAGCTAACTAAGGCCGGGATTCAAGTGAAACACGAATGATCGCAACTCACCAATGCAATCGCAAATTCCTAAATTTGGATTCAAGTGAAACGTTACAATCGCTACGAGATGCTATTCTATCGTAATTCGACTTCCAGTAGTAGCGATTGCAATTGCGATCGCCTCGAAGTGATTACAATGGTGTTTCACTTGAATTCGGCCCTAATTTGCTAACTTAAGACTCACAAATCGAAAACAGCGTCCTCTATATATAGTACATATTAGAACCATTCCTTTTTTTTTTCGAAAATAGCGCCCTCTATATATAGTACATATAAGAACCATGTTCCTTTTTTTTTCTTTTTTCAGAAAAAAAAAAAATCATATAATTCTCTCGAAAGTAAAACTTTCTTACACAAACTCCGTACCGCAGAACCGGAACGACGAAAATCCAAAAATGGCAATTTTCACTTAATTGCTGCATTGTATGTAAAATCTTACTCCGCATCGACCCATGAAAACGTTATTCCACAAAATTCCGTCACTATTTTTTAGCAGCTTTAAAAGAGCCAGAGTACCATCCTTTGCATGCATCCGGACTAGGGCTGCGACATCGATGTCGATGTTTTGGAAACAGCGATGCTTTTGTTAGAACATCGATGTTTTTACTATCGATGTTTGAGATTCGATGTTTTTCCAACATTGATGTTTTAAGTTCGATGTTGGTTTCGATGTCGATTTTTTATATTCCAGAAAAGAAATCCAAACAAAAATATAAAAAAAAATATACGTTACGCATACTTATTGAAAAGTTGCATCTTTAATCAGAAGCTGCAATATTAACCTCATTGGAAAAAAAATTCTATGATTATCGATGTTTTGCTCTCGATGTTTCTGAAACATCTGTAATTTTTTGCTGTTTTTTTAATGTCTTTTAATGGTAGTTGTTTTTTTCTTCTATCGATGACCTTTTTACATTTTAGCAATAAACAATAAAAATATGCGATGAAAATGATATATCTTTTTTTATCCGTTAGTTGCAATATCTACCAAATTAGACTTTTTTTAGATAACTAACGATGATTTACTGTCAATGATTTTTAAACATCGTTGTTTTGCATTTGATATTTTTTTCGATGGTGTTTTACATTTCAGCAAAAAGCAAGTTTTAGAAAAACATGCGACAAAAAAGTCATACAGTTAATCAACAGTTGCAGTATATATCTCACTGAAAAAATATTTCTTTATTGACATCGATATCTCACGGTTGATGTTTTTCCAGGAGACAAAAGATAGGCTGATTGAGTGATATAAAGAGAGGTGCTTGTAATGGGGAGTAACTGAATAACTGTACATGTTGAATATTTAATTTTAAGTTCTTAATTTGCATATATTTTCTCGTTTTAGTTAAGCGTTTATATGTTTAAAGTTTTTGTTTGGCAGCATTCCCCGGAAGTAGACGATGTATTTAAATAGGCTAGAAGCCATTTTTTTGTTAACCTTGAAAGCAAGGAGATTAAAGGGGAGGAGCTAAATCTCTGCTATCACAAAGTGGCAACGAATTCTCACCCGCCGCCAGAGGAACGCTCCCTATCTCCGACGGGAATCAATGTAAATGATACTGAATCTGTCATCTTTTTAAATGCTGCTATGGGGAAGAAAAAAATTTTTTTTTCAACTGGATTTTGGTGTAAATCTTCGATTGACATTATGAATTAAATATGAATTTCATCCCACGAAAATAGGTGCCGTATTCTTTGAGAAATAGGTTTAATCGAATGCACTTACCAACTTGCCAAATCTGACAGAATCTGTCATTTTAAAAGACTGCTGTTGGCAAGAATATTTTTTTTTAATTGGAATTTTGCTCAAACCATCGATTAACATTATGAACTAAATATATTTAATAAATACATTTAAACTAATAATTATTTTGTCTACTAAATATATTTAATTAATAACAAAATTAAATTCTGACATAATTAATTTTTTGCCTCATGCTTAATTTATCAACAATTTAGAGAACTGATTCTCAGCAAAAATTATATCGTACAATGCAAAGAAAATGTCACATACAGTCGCATATATGTCAAATTTGGCAAGTAGCTAGATGCCGTCGATTAAACATCTTTCTTAAAAAATACGGCAAAATTTCAGTGGGGTGGATCAAAGTCATATTTAGTTCATAATGTTAATCGATGGTTTACACCAAAATCCAGTTGAAAAAAAATTTTTTTCTTTCCCATAGCAGCATTTAAAAAGATGACAGATTCAGTATCATTTACATTGATTCCCGTAGGAGATAGGGAGCGTTTCAGCTAGCGTCCTCTGGCGGCGGGTGAGAATTCGTTGCCACTTTCAAACTAGCGCATCCGTAGAATATTTCTCTCCTTCTTTCTACTCCGTGCTTGAAAGCTTGAACTTGATCAACCATTTGTTATGAGCATTCCTGATATGCCAAATTTAGCCATTCTTGATAAATGTACATATTGTAAATAAAGTTTTTTTTAAAATTAAACTAGTGTTAAGTGCTCTTTTGAAAACGAACTGCTTGACATCTGGAATTAAAATTAACTAAACTTGTAAAAAATATAGGAAATCTTGATATTCTATAGTACTCACTTGGATATACATATTGTTTTAGTACATTCAAATGTGTAAGCAATTAAAAAAAAAAGATCGATGTTTTGAAGCATCGATGCTTGAAAACATCGATGTTTTTTGGTCGATGTATCTATACCATCGATGTCATAATTTTAAAACATCGATGTCTTGAAACATAGATGTTTTGCCTTCGATGTCGCACCCTTAATCCGGACAATCGTTTTCCAACTCTTCTGAAAAGTTTCAAAAATCGATTTACGTTATTCTGATTCTGAGGGACAGAATTAAGAAAAATTTGCGAAAGCAAAAAACTTAAAAAATAAAATGAAAATCAGTAGTTTTTGAGGTAGAATAATCCTGTTTAAACTCTAATTTTCTTCGGTTCAGAAATGTATACAAGAAAATGTGTCATGTAGGTATATGTTTTAAACAGAAATGTAACAACATGTTTACTACTGCTTGAAGAAATGGGTTAGTTTATGAATGTATTCAAAGTTAGAATGCAAAAATAGCAAAAGACCAGATACATGACTAGGGCTTCTTTCAAGGCTGAAGACACTCCTCGACAATTTTTAGGGGCGTGATATATACGAAAATAGAGAGTGAAGCCTCTAAAAACGAAATACAATCTTATAAAAAAGTAACTCTAAAAGTGTAAAGTAGAAGATGGTAAGGAAATGAGAGATGCTTAATGTTTTGATTTTTAACTTTAAAATGTTTTATGCTTTGTGATTTAAAAAATGGCAGTCACGGATCAAGAAGATGGAAACCGTGATTTTATTAAATAAAATTGGTTTATGAAATTGATTTGATAATGTTGAATTCATAAATTTAACTACTAAATGAAATTTAACTCAATTCGATATTTTGACATTCGTTCAACATTATGACTTGTAAAAAATATAGGAAATCTTGATATTTTCTGTACATTATGAGGCGGGTTTGATCAATGCGTCCTTAATACTAATAAATGCCTATCTGTGTTTTAACACAGAGCAAAAATGATCACACTGAACACACTGCCATCTATCAGAGTTCTTCGAAACAAAGAAAATAACAGATAAATTAACGATTAGTTGATTTCTGAAATAAAATTCAAAAATTAAGCAATCAAAAATTATATTTTTATTGTAAGAATGAAGGCTTTCACGACCGGAGTAAATACTAGTTAAGGATTCCGGGCTGTTGTGCCGTGGTCTGAATGGCTTTAATCCATACGTTTCGATCGCAACTGCGGCGGTCATCTTCAGTGGGTGTCGTTGATTAGCATCAGTCGCCAAATTAATCAACGACACCCACTGAAGATGACCGCCGCAGTTGCGATCGAAACGTATGGATTAAAGCCATTCAGACCACGGCACAACAGCCCGGAATCCTTAACTAGTATATATTTTTATTGTTTTGGATCTATCGCCAATTGCTGTAGGCCGCAAGGTAGCGCTTTCTTCCGAACTGTTAGATTTCTTTTTAAGGCAAAAATGTGTGGGCATTTAGTTTTCTTTCTCTAGTTCATTCTGGTGGCAAAAATAAGAGGCACAGAGTTAAAAATTAACGAAATATTTATACGCAATATTTGAAACTTCTAAATTGATTTTGCTTTGCTATTTTCTGCGATGCTAATTTTTGTTCAAGATAGAAAGCATGAAAATACATCGGACAAAATTTTTAGGCGTATTTTCTATTCTCTATGCGTGAAATATGCTTTACAGGCTTTAAACATATATATGCATAAGACTATATGAGCCATTGAGAGCTAATGAGGTAAAAGTAATTTTTTGAGTAAATTGTATTTTAACCACTAGAAATTAATTTAAACCTTGTTCTATGTCAGAGCAAAAGTGGCTTCTAGATCATTCAATTGCTCAAAATCTTCTTTTATTGATCCACCCAGTTTTGTTCAATGGGACTTTATTCGTCTTCATAAATTATTTGAGATAGAACAATATCATATTCCTACCCACTGGTGTAACAGAAATGGGCTAAATAAGCTTCAAATAGCTTATGTTATGTTAAGCTTTTTCTAAATGTTCACATTGAATTGCATTGAAGCTTAGAAATAATTTCCATACCTGATTTAATCCACTATTGGGAATGCAAGGTTCGTACACTCTTAAAGTGTTGTCTTCTAAGTAATAAAAAATGTTCACGAAACGATGTCGGTAGTTCTCTGTACCCCAATCATCGATATCTTCTTTTATAACGCCTCGAAAAACTAATATCTGAAAAGAGATATATTTATTTTCAATTAAGTAAAATTTTTTGTTGTTTATTGTTTTTTTTTCCATTGACGTAAATTTCATATTATTTCTGAGACACATCTGGGTATGAATGTTGCATAAGGGGATTCTAAAAGAATGGTAGGGTTTCAAACGCGTACATTTTTCACATACTTAAATTATTCTAATGTTTTGACGCGTGAGCCTAGGTACCTCCATCTAGTGAGGCTACTGGGAGTCAAAATCCTCGTGGCAATGGCATTCCGCCGATGGTCGTGCCACATGACAGAATAGGTACTGGTCTCGAAGAATGCACAAGGTCTGCAAATTTCAAGAAGCTAAACGCAGCCCCGTTTGAAACAAACAAACAAACATTGTACCTTGACGCTTAAACGATATTACGCCTGTATTCAAACTAAAACTGTCGCCATATACGTTGCCTCATGTACACAGTCACAGAAGCAACTGATGAAGTGATCAAATATTTCAGTTCGTCAAGATCATCCGGTAAGGAAGTCCGTAGGACCAATGGTGTTTAAAGTCTAATGACAATTTGGAGGGGGCAATCAAATATTTATAAATCACCTCTCCCTTGATCGCCATTTCGACTATAATTGAATGGAAAATAAGAAGTGAGACATACAGGGTGCTCAAATCAAACGTATCGAATTTGAACAGTAGATTAAAAATACTGTCAACTGGCAATCCAATATAAGTTTATCTCATATATAAGTTTTCACTGAAGATTCCTTAATAATTCTAGAAACATGACTGACTTTCGATGACTAGATTTATGAATTCTTCAGAAAGATTTCGAGGCAATTTCAGCAAGAACCTTCCCTGTTTTTACTAGATATGATACTGGAAGACAATTGGCGCATTATAGAAAAAAGTTATAAGGTTATTGTTATTAATCAGTGTAGTGTTACTCAACTTCTGGAGTATGCTGTTCCTATTTTAAGAAAACTCTAACTGTTCGAGGAAAGTTTCACCTAGTCTCTTTCTCTTCTTCTTCCTTTTGACAGAGAAGTATGGTGCAACCTTGCCCAAAAAATAGTGAACCGTTATGCTATAGTTATATTACTATGGTATAACCTTCCACAAGTGATGTGTAACTTTACACCATATATGGAAGTTTTTGCCGAGCGCTGCAGCTAACCTTTTAATTTAATTATTATTGCTCTTTGCTTGCACGCGTGTGGCAACGATTCAAAAAGCTTTGTTTAGAATTCCATTCTGAGGCTTAATTTCGCAGCAGCGTTTAGCGCCATATTCATATCTCTTTCTTCATTCAATAATTCATCTTGTTTTTTAATTTAATGTGTTATGAGTTTCAAATAAATATTTATCGCATTTAGTGCATGATTTATCGAACTTACTTATACAGAGTAAGTGGCTCTACGAGTTTTTAAGAATCACCAAGTTGCCCCATTCTCAACCAACATATATGGAGGAAATTACTCCATAACATAGGAGGCAGCACTTCTACCACTGTATTTTATGGAGTACATATTATTTTTTTTACAGTGCATATTAGCTGCACGTGATTTTCCAGGAATGTTAAAGGTTTTTTCTTATAGTGCACATCTTTTCGTTGAAGTCCAAACTATCATTTTTAACAAGCAATGAACTAAAGGGAATATAATGTCGACAAAAATTTACTTTTCTATCCATCTGAACAAAGAGTGGTCTGAAGCTATCTACATGTGGCCTAGGCGGTCCGTAAGTCAGTTCTACTAAACGCTGGTTATTCAAACTTGAATTCTGAGCCTTCAGCTGCTTCACTGCATCTTCAGGAGAATTCGTAGAAATATTTTTAACAATAGGCGATCCTTTATCAAAGATGAGAGTTCGAGGACATTTAGAATTAGCCTGTAAAGATGAAAAATAAGTAGTACAGCAGATATGTGACCGAATTGTGCCTTTAATAATAGAAACATGAAACTTGGCACACGTATATTACACATCAAATGATTTAATTTTGGATACGCGGCCATCTGAGATTTCGTCTATTAGAGTAATGGCAGCCGTCAAACTGCTAAATTTTCGTACTTTTTCAAAATTTCCCCATTTTGACCATGTAAGAGCACGTTTTTGACAAACATCATACATTACATATTTAAACTACATTAAATTTGCTACAAGTTGATACCAAAATGGACTTGTTATCTGTAATAGTTTTTGAGATACAGCTTCTCAAAGTTTCACAAATTCTCCAGATTTGAACATTTTTAGTTGATTTCCTTGTTTTATCATATATGCAAATGTCTTTATATTTTCAATAACCTGCATTGTATAAGCAATGAGGTAAACATTTATTGAATTTAACATTTTGAAGAGGGTGGAAGAAAGGGTAAAGGTTTTGAGTGAGGGGGGAGGCTCCGGTTCACAACCAGAGAACTGATATCCAAAAGAGAGAGAGAGGATATTGAAATCCAAAGATTTCTCTGAATATCTTTAGAGTTCCTTCAAACCTTTTTAAATCATGTTAAATGAGAACATGTTAAAACTATACAGAGTTTTTGTTGTTTCATGCATAAAGAGTGTGCTCCTCGTAATTATAAACTCATGTTTGTGAAAATTGCAACACCATGAAGGACTTGATCGAATGGGCTGAAATTTTCAGCAATTCAAAGTAGGGTATGATATGCAAATGATTAGAATTTTGGAGACGTAGCGCATGCGTACGCTAAGCAGCGCCCTCTGAGCGCCAGATTTATCCGAATAAATAGACGGCTGCAGCAAGGTGTGTATGGTTATAGGTGGTTATCTGCTTGTGATAAACGTTAGATGAAACGTTGCTTATGCCTCTTCGACGAAAAAAAACAAGGTTTCAACAACTTACGGAGTTTAAACGGGGGAGGATCATCGGCCTTCGTGAAGCTGGATTGTCTTATCTTGAAGTAGCCGCTCGTGTGCAGCGTAACAGCAGCACAGTGATGCGTGTTTGGAAGCAATGGACGGACGAGTGTTGGACAGCTCGGAATTCCGGGAGGTGACCCTGAAAAGTGACGTCAGCGCGCGATGATAGACACCTGATCCGCATGGTACTGACGGACGTACAGCTTCTTCCAGACAACTGGCAGCACAGTGGTCAACAGCTACAAGTGTTTCAACGTGTGCTTCATCAATTCGTAGACGTCTGATGCAGCGTGGACTGCGCACAAAGACAATCTATGTATATAAAAATAGATGGATGTTTGTATATATGTTTGTTCTTTATACAAATCTAGTTTAAGTCGGATTTACATCAAACTTGGCAGGCACAGAGGTTCCTTGATGCACTAGAATTCACATAGGCGGGGTTTTGAAATTAAAAAAAAAATCCAAAAAGCTCAGAATTTAAATTCTTTGTCTCAAAAGGGCCATTTTATTTTTATTTTGAATACATAAAGTAAATAGAGATAAGCCTTTTAGCATACCAATTGATGAAATTTAACACATTTAAATATGAGTATTTTCCAACAAAGATTCGATTAACAATGAATTATCAAATTAAGGCTCACCTATTTCATTTTAGAAGAAAAAAGTTTAAAATAATTATAATTAGCTATGTTGTATTAATAAGCACCCGGGCAACGCCGAGTAATAAGCTAGTATTTTTAATAATAGGCGATCCTTTATCAAAGGTGAGAGTTCGCGGACATTTAGAATTAGCCTATAAAGATGAAAAAAAAAAAATAAATAAACAAATACAGTAAAGATACTCAAAATAGAATTCTTTCATCTGTAGCTTAAAAAATAACTTTATTAAATCTTTCTGTTTGAGTCACACACTCGGTACCTTCATACGAAAGATAAATATTGTATATTTTTTAAAGAACGTGCTGAAGCATACAATATTGTTCCTTTCACCTACTTACATTAAACGCAGGATATTTTTAGTAACAAAAGGTACGCCGCAGGCTATGTTGCAAGTTAAACGAACAAAAAGAAATGTATAATTTTGATTTTTTATTTGTTTGCCAAAAATATTGAGAACGTGTAGAGTTTAGGGTTAGGGATGGAAACTTTTTGCTCACTCTAAATGTTTAAATTTGTGTTTTAGAACCTTTTTACGAATTAAATTTCGCTGAAGTTAACACAAGGATAGAAGTTTACTCTAACAGTTAGCATAATATTATTATTGTAAGTTGAATAATATTTTCAATTAATTTTGTCATTTTTTTTAAAAATAATGCAACTATGAAAATATGTAGTATATACTTACTGAATTTTTTAAAAATTAGTTTTTTAACTTTCAAGTAATTGATGAATTTTTCACTTTAATTCAGATTTTACTTATTAATGTTTAGAATGTGATTCACATATAAATTAGAAACGGAGTTCCATACAGGAAAAATTGCCTTAAATCAGTCGACGCTCGATATAACGACCGTCTCCGTCCTACAGAAAACGGTCTTTATAACGAGTGGTCGCTATAAAAGGTAGAACATAGAGCATATTAGGATACAGTTGGGGGTTTTCTCACCGGTCGTTATATTAGGATGGGCTTTATAACGTGTGGTCGTTATAACGAGCGTCGACTGTATCAATGTTTAATAATTATAAAATTAAAATCACTTCCACACTCCAAAATTTCTACACATTGAATCTTTTCCAGAAATATGCTGCTTCGATAAATGGAGGGCCTGCTGTAGTAACTTTTGTTACTTAAATTATCACAAAAAGATCAATAATTGTGAAACATAAACGGAAAACTACTAATTTAAACACGATTTTCAAAGCACAAAGAAAGTTTCTTCGTTTAGTTTATTGTGGTTCAATTACAGGAAATTGTTTCTTGAAATGTTTGTTTTTTTTAAGACAATAAGAAATAACAGTTGTTTAACTTGTCAGAGCAATTTCCAAACTTTTGCTGGGATCAAGTTTTCCACGACATCAAAAGAAACTTGATCCTTTGTTGAAGAAGATTCGCTTCTATCTAACGAAGTCTCCTATCCTTGCTAAGAAGTTTGTCATTTCATTGTTGTTTTCTGTCTAAGTGATAAAATAATCCCACAACTTCAATACATGTTAAGTTTGTTGCCCGTTTTTGATTTATGCTTTATTTCCCATAATTAAATAATAATCATACTGATAATTTTGGCATCTGAGTCATGTAAACTCTTTAAAATTTTTTTTTCAGGTATGTGTCAAATAATTTCTAAAACAATACCGCAGCTAAACTGAGAATCTGTTAAATTACATTCAAGTACTCCTTCAAACGCTATAAATAAATTTTATGATAACAGTTCTGCAGAAAACTTGTTCTTTTCTCTCACTTTGTAAAAATGCAGAAAACTAGAAGAAGTTCCGTCTAGAGCTAAGCAAGCCTACTTTCCAGTATCCCAACATTGACTTTTTGTCAATGGGTATATTCTCTTTATTAGCAACTGCCAATTGCTTCATAGATATCATTTAAAATGTTTTTTCTAAAAACGAAGTATGCCTCTCTCACATTTCATGAAATAAATACGTAAGAAACAAGTAAAGTAGAAGAACGTTTTAAATAAAGTAGGAAAATGTTTTTCCTTAAAAAAATCTTTTATGGTTTTTAAACAAGAAGAGGAAAGAAAAGAGAAGAAGGAAAAGAAAAGAAAGAAAGAAAGAAAAAAGAAAAGAAAAAGAAAAAAAAAGCATCGAAACACATTCGTTTCATCAAAATACATAAATAGATGAATAAATCTCTATCACTACTAATAATAAAGCTGAGGGTGGGTCTGTCTTTCTTTCCATCTTTCTGTCTGTCTGTTATGCGCGTAGCGCCAAAACTGTTCGGTCGATTTTCATAAATTTGGCACAAAATTAGTTTGTAGCATGAGATTATACACTATGAAGCGTTTTTTTTTTTGATAATTTTATTTCGTTCTTTTTCTATTCTAATTGTTAGCGAAAATTCAATAAAATAGGAAAGAAATATTTCATGCACATTTTCAAGTCTTATGTCATTCGAAAGCTTGAAATTTTCTGCTAAAAATGATGTCCGTTTGAAGTTTCTACGAGCATTAGAAGAGCTGTAATAATTGTTTTTGGAATCCCCGAAATTCAAGGCTTACCTTCAGCAAAGCACGCCAAACGATTCTAAAATGGTTGAGCTCGAGAATAAAATTTGTTTGAAAATAGAGATAAAATGAATAATTTTATCAACGGAAATCAACTTTTCATGTTGTTACCATGGTTACGTTTTCATACCTTTTTTGTTTCGTTCTTTTCCCAGCGTTGTCAGACGTAGTATTTTTGTAGTATGTTTTTGGCAACCCTGTTTCCAATATATTTTAATGACTTAATTAAAAGGTTTGGCAGTTCTTTTTTTCGCAGAGATTTCGCATTTCAGCAATATTGATTTTGGCAACGTCTGGAAATAGTAGTATTTTGTAGTATTTTTTTAGAGGAGGCGCAATATTTTTCTGTTTCAATTTTCTGGCAACCCTGTCTTTTTCCCTTAATAATTTTCAAATTGTATTTGTTTTCGTAGCAATCCAAACTCCTAGCCTTATTAAAATGAGTTATTTAACGGTGAAAATGTGCTTTGGGACCCTGCTTGGCGCATTTTCAAAAAGTCACCAACTGACGCGTTTTGCTTGTTGTCTCGCGGAGTTAAAAGCTCCGAGAGAAACTACGCAAAATATCCAGGGTTACCGTGCTTGGCGCGCCTATCGGTCATTTAGCGAGAAAGGGGTACCCAAAGCATATATTAACCAAATATCGTATAAATTGTGATACTGCAACGTTCTTTTTAAAGTGTTTCATTTCGGAAAATGTATTGTTTTGTTTTTAAAGCTAGGAAAGAAAACTTTTTCTTTCTTTCAAACTTTGGTAATATTTCTGTTGGTTTCTGTAAGCAACAAAATTGTTCTTATTTTCTCTTTTGGCTTATTTTTATATCATACTTTTAAGGAATTATAGTTAAATTGTAACTAAAATAGAGTATTCTTTCTGCTATATCAATTTTTTCACAAATGAACTTTTAATTTTTTACCACGGGCAAAGCCGTGCGTGTACCGCTAGTAAATAAATAGATTTGTTAAGAAAAAAAATCGTTTGTTTTTCTTTCTTTATATAACGCCTCAGGTTCTATTTTAACAACTGCCAAAAATGTAAAAAATAAAATAAAATATCTATGCATCTAACCGGTTAAACCACACGTTGTAGTAGTTACGAGAGACCGTGGAGTGAAATAAAATGAAATGTATAAGGAATCAGTCTGTAACAAAATTTGACGTATCAACTTTTAAAAACGTTTTCTTGTTCTTTAAAAATAGTAATTTTTAGGTGTTGCGGGCAAGACCGTACACTGCAAAAAAAAATTCTTGTTTTTACAGTACACTAAAATATGAATGCTGTTTTTACCGTATAATACAGCTAATTTTATAGTAAAAAACTGTGAAAATTGCTAATTTTACAATAGTAAACTGTAAGCGTTAATTTTACAGTACTAAATTGTAAAATTGCTAATTTTACAGTCTAATACTGTGCCTTTTACAGTAATAGACTGTAAATAGACTTTTGCCAGTATTATGCTGTTATTTTTACAATAAAATACACCTACATTTTACTGCAATAAACTGAGAAATTGCTAGTTTTACAGTTTATTAATGCGCATTTTACAGTTTTAAATTGGAACCTCGGCTGCAAGTATTATACTGTAAAAACAACAGTTCATTTTTTGCAGTGTTTAATACGGACAGCAGAGATTCCAATTTAAAACTGTAAAATGCACAGTAATAAACTGTAAACGCGCTACTTTTGCAGTTTATTCCCGCAATTTTACAGTTAATTACCACAATTTTACAGTTTTTATCACAAAATTAGCTATATTATACTGTAAAAATATCAGTATAATACTGGAAGTAGAGGTTCTAGTTTAAAACGATAAAATGCACGGTACCAAACTAAAATTAGCAATTTTACAGTTTATTACTGCAAAGCAACAATTTTACAGTTTATTACTGCAAAATTATAAATTTTTAGTTTGTTACAATGAAGTCAGCTGTAATATACTATAAAAACAACATCTACTTTTTACAGTGCACGGTTACACCCTCAGCATGTACAAATCATTGCTTTTTGCAGTGTTTAATACTGACAGCAGAGGTTCCAATTTAAAACTGTAAAATGCACAGTAATAAACTGTAAAAGGGCTACTTTTGCAGTTTATTCCCACAATTTTACAGTTAATTACTACAATTTTAGTTTTTTACCACAAAATTAGCTATGTTATACTGTAAAAATATCAGTGTTATACTGGAAGTAGAGGTTCTAGTTTAAAACTGTAAAAGGCACGGTAACAAACTAAAATTAGCAATTTTACAGTTTATTACTGCAAAGCAACAACTTTAGTTTATTACTGCAAAATTACAAATTTTTAGTTTGTTACTATGAAGTTAGCTGTAATATACTATAAAAAAACATCTACTTTTTACAGTGCACGGTTACACCCCCAACATGTACGAATCATTGCTCTTTAAGTACAAACCATTTTTTTAGAAAAATAAATATTTTATATTATGATACAAATTGATTCCTTATATTCGAATGTGTCACAATTAAAAGCTATAGCTAAAAATTCCAGGCATAAAGTGCAAATATATGCTTAAAAATTTCACACTTGCGAGTGGATTGAAATTATTTCAAGAAATAAATGTGCACACATGCTGAAAATCAAAAAGTTTTTTTACTTTATCAAGTCCTAATCCAAGAAGCATTGTTTTAGGAAGATCATAAGGAAAATAAGGAGATTCCATTAACGTCTTGTTGCTTTCGGATAGAGTTGCTGAACTTAATTACTGTAATGATAAGTGCAGTGGTTATAAGGAAATGCTCTGTATATTTTTAGGAGAACTGGGCACACGTAAAGATGGTTTTAACAAGTAATGAAATAAATGTTTGTTTGCAAGAAAAACTTTTTTCTTTTGTTAATCACTAATGCATTGTTGTCGAAACAATCAAATGAAAAGACATAACTAGCTTTGCTCATTGTTGCAAAATTGGTTTACACGCCAACTGAATTTCTCTAGATCCACGTGCGTAGAAATGAAGATTGGGGTTCTTTGCAACTTTTCTTTCAGGGTCTGCCAAATGCAACTTTTCAACAGGATAACGCCCGGCTTCACAGTGCTCGAATCAGCCAACATGCTCTACGAGGTGTACAGATGCTTTCCTGGCCACCATACTCTCCTGACTTGTCACCAATCGAACATGTGTGGGACGTGAATGGACGCCGTTTGCAGAACCTGTCACAGCCTCGTTCAGAGGACGAACTGTGGCAAATGGTTGAAACGGAATGGAGTGCCATCCCTCAGGACACCATCCGCAGGCTTATTGACTGTATGCCTAGACGTGTTTCTTCGTGCATCGCTGTCCGCGGTGGTCCTACTTCTTATTGAGCCGACGCCGTCCTCGCTCTAAATTTCGCTTATTTATTTTGAAATAAATATCACTTATTGTTCCATGTTGTCTCTGTCTTCTTGCCAAATTTCATCAATTTCTGACCACTCCTTCTTGGTGTTGCATTTTCAATGTCGAGCAGTGTATAATAGCTCTACTTTATTTTTGTTGTTTAATGTACTGAAGTGCATTGTGTGAAAACATATTGTGATTAAAATATATACGAGAGTGTGCAACCTTTTCTTCTCCTCACGGACGTCATTTCAAGGTTTTTTTCCAGGGGGGGGGGGGCACAGGGTCCATACACATTGCAATTTCATCGGAAAACATAAAAAACCACGCCCACTTATATGTAAATACATGGATTTCTCAAAGTCAGGGGGGTCGCCTAAATGACGGGTCTGCTTCTCTTAGGACATTTTTTTTTTTTTATCGAGGACGCGTTTAAATTCCTAATAGCCGCGCTCTTAGCGGTAGTAATCCATTGATTTCCTAAAGCTTGATTGAAAATCATATTCCTCTCAGAAAAAAATAGTTTTATTAACAAATTAAAACGCAATTCATCATTTGAAGAAAAGTAAGCTGAGCTAATTGAACGAAACAAAGCTGAATCCTAACATAAATAGAATTACTTTGAAAAGTAAATATTAGCACACGCAAAAAATGCGCAGTTGATTTTATTTCGAGCACGAAAAACTCTTTTAGAGTAAAATCAAAATAAAGGGATGCTGTGAATTACAAAATTTTAATTTAGTTTTAAATAAATCTAGGACTAATTTTAAAAAATCTGCACCGTCAGTCGAACTATTAGTATGCGGACTAATTTTGTACCAAATTTCATAATGTAGTATGCAGCGTAGATTTCGCAGTGGAGCGTTTGACCCTCAACTATGACGTCATCAAACTTTGATTTTATATATATATATATACAGGGTGTCCACTCCAATCGTGGACCAATAGCTAATTTCTAAACCGTTAGAGATAAGTATATAGTTTATTTAGGAAAAAATCTCCAAATTACGAAAGGATATTTGGGTCTATTCAATGTTTTTCAAAAAATCAAATTTTGAAAGAGTTACGAAATTTAAATTTTTATACAGCCCCCGAGTACTATCAATCATATTTAGTAAAACATTCTTGACACTGTAACGTTTAAAACTAAAAAAAAATCACTCTTCTACGACAAAAATTGACCGAGTTATGACGTTTTGAAAAATCAAGATTTTGAAAGATTTCGCATACGGTCCCTAAAGCGATCTCTCGATGACGTCATGAAACAATGCAAAATCTTAAATATCTTATAAAAATTTAAATTTCGTAACTCTTTCAAAATTTGATTTTTTGAAAAACATTGAATAGACCCAAAATTCCTTTCGTAATTTGGAGATTTTTTCCTAAATAAACTATATGCTTATCTCTAACGGTTTAGAAATTAGCTATTGGTCCACGATTGGAGTGGACACCCTGTATATATATATATATATATATATATATATATATATATATATATATATATATATATATATATTTAATTAGAAGTAAAAGACCTTGCGAAAAATCTGTTAAAAACGGAAGTAAAGATAAAATTCCCAAAAAACCCTGGGGCCTTCATCAGGGGGACCCCCTAGGGTAGGGAAAAGTGGAGTGAGATGTTTCTAGCAAGTTGCAGGCAAAACGCCTAAAAAGATGCAACTTTTAGCCCCAGACATCTCACAAGCAAGCAGTAGGTCACTAGAAGTCCAATACATTTATGTATATACACGAGAGAATACAATTCAAAAGACACTATATATAAGCAATAAAATTCAAATAGAACAGATGACATGAAATTACAAGAAATACAAAAACAAGAACTTTCAAACAACACTGTAAGAACTACCAACCTATGGCTTCTTCAATGCGCTACTGATAAGACTGTTGGTCAAATTCGCGGGGTAGCAGTTTTCAGTTAAAGTTACAATTAATTGTCTTATTGCTGAGTCTAGATTTGAATTATTGTGTGGTGAAGTTTATCTTTCTGTTCTATATGATTCTTCAACTACTTTGTTTATGTTAATATATATATATATATATATATATATATATATATATATATATATATATATATATATATATATATATATATATATATATATATATATATATATATATATATATATATATATATATATGTATATATATATGTATATATATATATGTATATATATATGTATATATATATATATATATATATATATATATATATATATATATATATATATATATATATATATATATATATATATATATATATATATATATATATATATGTATATATATATATATGTATATATATATATATGTATATATATATGTATATATATATATATATATATATATATATATATATATATATATATATATATATATATATATATATATATGTATATATATATATATATATATATATATATATGTATATATGTATATATATATATATATATGTATATATATATATATATATATATGTATATATATATGTATATATATATATATATATGTATATATATATATATATATATATATATATATATATATGTATATATATATATATATATATATATATATATATATATATATATATATATATATATATATATATATATATATATATATATATATATATATATATATATATATATATATATATATGTCTTTTAAAAAAGAAAATGTCTGGGAAACTATTCTTTGACATTTGATGAATACATAAATAATTTCCCAACTTTGTTTGATCGAATAAGTCATGATGTTGAAGTACTTTATTTCATTTTAAAATGGCCAATGTCTATAAATTTCATCTCTGTCTATCGCTTTGAAAACTTCTATTATATATCGCTGAATTTTGACTAAATGTATGACGAACGGAAAATATTTGATTGCGGAAGTTTCTGCATTCGCAAATTAGGATAGATTCGTGTAATTGAATATGACGTTATTGGTATCTTAGCAACTCTAAATTTAGGAAATTTATATATGCCCGAATATTGTGCTCATGCTGCGTGGTATTACTTTTTAAATTATTCTGTGACTTAATAAGACATGTTACAAAATAGTTAAATTAATATCTTTGTATTTGAAAAATAAGAAAATAACAAGTGCAAAGATTAAATAAAAAATGAAAAAAAAAAAAAAAAAAAAAAAAACCGGCCCTAATTGGCGAACTCATATTAGTATGAATTTAGCAAAAACATATAAAAGCTGAAATGTATCTAAATTATTTCTAGATGACATGGGAAACATGAAAAATTAAAGAGAATCACATCTAGTAAAACTTACTTGTCTCAGAAGAAGAAGCAAGAGGAAACATAGAAAATACTTTTAAAAGACTTAAACTGAATTAATTGCAAGTATTTATTTGTTAAAAAATAGAAACAGGTAATAGATAAGATTTTCAAATCAGTGAGCTTTCTTTCTTTGACGGTCAACAATAATAATCGTTACCAATCAAGTGAATAAAGGCTAACATTGAACTCTAATTTCTGAGGTTTTTTATTAATATATTCAATAAATAAAGACATCGAAAGACGAGTCCTTGCTAGGAACTCTCGATCATGTTTCTCTTTTAGCAAAAAAAGAATTTTCAAAATCGGTTTATTCGTTCCAGAACCCCCCACAGCCCCTACAGACCTGAAACTTGGCACAAAAATTCGAACGCATCCCAGTAAAATACATCTCGAAGGCCGAATTCTAAATTTCGAATTAGTTATTTTTAAATTAATTAATTAGTCTCATATTTGGTGTATCCGGCATGATTGAGAGGGGAAATGTTTTCCCCACCCCCTGACATTATACATCGCTGGAAAGGGTTTTTTTCTGAAAAAGAAAAGTTTTAGCACGTTTTCCTCTGTTAATTAAAACAGGAGAGATTAATTGCTGAAATTTAGTCAATTTTCAAGTCTCAACTCCATACGCAAAACTGAAACACTAGGTCCCTTTTCCAGACAGACTGCTCTTTTGTCCCTGAAGTAACATAGTGGTTTAAATTTGCGTATAGAGATAAGCCCTGAAAATTGACTAAATTTGAATAATTAATATCTCCTGTTGCTTAATTAACTTAATGTCTTTTGATTTATTTGGCGAATTGTTTTAAACTTTAGGTTGCCAAATGTAGTTCTTTTGATACTACGGTAGTATTTTTTCGGCCCAAATAAGGAGTGTAATATTTTTTGTAGTATTCTGTTGAAAAGTAGTTTATAAATGATATTTTTAATTCTTTTAATGAGAAGGAAATTTAAAAAGTCAGACATTTCAGAATTCAAATTATTACTTTTTATTAAAAAATGAGAACATTCATTTTCCCAACATAATGTAAATATTTAGTATTTCAATAGCACTGCAATAATAGTATCTGATACAGCTGTTGTGCTTAACCTGTTTCGGTTTTTTGTCTTAATTAGAGACACATTACTGAAATTCTTTCACAATCTGAATTTGAAATCGGCAATGATAACAGTAAAAATATAAAAAATCTGTCAACCCTGAGCAGGACTTTTAGTGGAATTTAAAAGGTTGTGAAGCACATTTAAATTCAAGAATATAATAATTTTATTTTAGACGGTTGGAGGGAATTTAAATTTGTTCAGTTGACTTCCTCTTTGCATTTATATCACGGGCATCGCCGTGCGGGTACTCGTAGTAAGTAAATTAAGATGAATGTTATTTATTTATTTATTATTTTGTTAAAACGGTCAAAAAAATTCTCGGAAATGGATGTAATTTATCTCCCCCGCTCTTATCCTTTCTTTGTATGAATGTGTTGTTGTGCCTTGAATGGCTGCCTACCCTGTAAATGGGTCCTTATGGCATGTATGTGCTTTGGAAGTCGGGCTTCACACCAAATCACGGTACAGTTAGAAAAGTGAAGCAGCGTACCCCAAACTGCCAGCCCAGCTGGCACAAAACAACAGTTCATTTTATAAATTTTATGCATATTCCAAATGTGAAACTTCACTTGATCAGAAAGCCTTATTAGTTTTTGAAACTTGGTATTGCAGCCGAGAACTTTATTTTCATGTTTTTTTTTTTTTTTTTTTTTTGATTGAAGATTTTAAAATAAAGCGTGCATCATATTTTAATCTATGTTTTCATTTCACAGACTTTACATTAACCAGATTTTTAATAACGGAATAGTTATACCTTTCTTTGGAAAATAAATCATAGCAAAAGGTTATCTTACTCTTTTTACCCTGAAATAAAACCATTCAAAATATTTTCATTGATATTTAGAGCCAAATATTAACTCCCGAAATTTGAATAAAGACTTAATATTTTTCTTCCGTTTGTCACACAGCATAAAAGTCGACAGTGACGCAAAAATTCAATCAGAGACTACATTGCATTTTGTAAATGTCAAAGAAAGATTTATCTATCATTCTCATTTTCCGCATATCATGAACCAGAAGAATTCTTCCTATGAACTGTAATAACGAAAACGTCAGTTAAAAGAAAACGAAATCTAATATATTTTAGAACGTCAACAGATTGAAATTCAAACATTCACAAACTTTGATATTTAAGATTTTATGTCCGTAGTTGGGAATATTTAATTTTATTATGATAATTTCTTCGTGGTTATTTTATGTTTGAACTGCTTTGTACAGAATCTGTGCTACCTTAAGCATTTTAAAAGTATAAGACACAATACTTTAAAATCTTAATGCTTTTAATACCTCAATTGATTAAACTTCAGTTAAGGGCTTTAAAGTTTAAATTTGGTAGTATAAAAATACTAAAAACAAAACTTGCTGATTTTCCTTAATTTTGCATTTTATTTATTAAACCAAGAGGTTTTTGAAAGCAACTGTAATTCAATCATTTTTTATTATTTTGCTAAAAATTTGTAGTTGAAGTTGCATCATCAAGACATGTTCATGATTTAGCTGAGGTAAGTAAGTAATTAACTAATAGTGTATTTGGGAGTTGCAGCTGAAATAAGGTAATTATTGACTAATAAGTACGGCAGACTATGCAGGGTCTTGTTACCAGTTTTAATGCACCCCCCTCCCCCCCCCCC